>JBBPMR010001321.1:0-10481 GCA_038090415.1 Rossbeevera mucosa | reverse complement strand
CAATACAGCACCAGTGGCGAACTCTGATGCATCGCATTCGACATGATAAGGGGTCATGTCATCCGGGTATGCCAAGACTGGTGCTGACATGAAACTATGTTTTAAGTTATTGAACGATTGTTGTTGTGCATTTCCCCAGCACCAGGGTTGATCTTTTTTTGTTAAGTCATGCAAGGGACGTGCAATCAGGGAGTAGTTTTCAATGAACCACCGATAGAAATTGGCTAGTCCTAAAAAGCTACAAACTCCTTTTACATTATGAGGCATAGGCCATGTGGCAATTCCATCAAGTTTGTTTTTAGACATTGAAATCCCTTCTGCGGATATGTCCATCCCTAACATGTCTACTTTTGTTACTTCAAAGAAGCACTTTGATGGTTTCATAAATAAATCATTCTCACGAAGTCTTCGAAGTACTCTCCATACTGCTTCGCGATGTTTCTTAATATCTGTGTGCTTCGAGAAAATCAATAAGTCATCGATATAAATAATGACTATGTCGTCCATGTCGGCAAAGATCTCATTCATCATTTGCTGGAACGTGGCGGGACTATTACACATGCTGAAGAACATTACAGTTGGTTCAAAGGCTCCTAGGTGGCATACGAAGGCTCCTTTCCATTCATCGCCTTCTTTGATGTGTACGTTATTGTAACCCCATCAAAGATCCATTTTTGTAAAGAGTTTAGCTCCTTTCAATTTGTCTATGATTTGTGAGATTAATGGAAGGGGGTAGTTATTTTTAACTGTGCCTTCGTTGAGATATCTATAATCCATGACCATACGCTTCTTTCCATCCTTCTTTGGTATAAAGAATACCGGAGACATCTGTGGAGATTTAGAAGGTCTGATGTAACCCTTCTTCAATTGTTCATTCACGAACGATTTGACTTCATCCTGTTCGGCGGGTCCAAGCGGAATTAACCTTCCTTTCTTTGGTACAAAATCTGATTTTAGATCTACCGTGTGGTCCCATGTTTTTTGTTCAGGGAGGCGTTCAGACACTTTCTCTGAAAAGACAGCTAGGTAATCTCTATAACATTCTGGGACTAGTTTAAATGCGTCCTCAGATTTTGGATCGGGTAACATAAACTGATCTGTGTACGTATTTGCTATGTATTGTTTTTCATGTTCTTCCATTCTATTACAATATGTAGCATTCAAGACTTTGCACAACATAGGACATCTGTCCATCTGTACATGCCCTGAGATCCAATCAATAGAGGGATTGTGGTCCCTTAATCATGTGTATCCGAGAATCATTTGATTCCGGCCAAGATTGGTAACATCCGCGGTTATCTTTTCATGGTGTCCTTTGTAGTCTATAATAAGTTTACATGTGTATGCTATGCCACCAGCAGAGTTGATAGTGCCGTCCACGTTGTACACAGGTATAACATTCTCCAAAGGGGTGAGAGGAATGCAACTTTTCTTAGCCCATTCCGTATCAATAAATATTCCATTTGCGCCGCTATCCAGTAGGGCATTGGCTGAGATGTTTTTGTCTTTTTGTATTATGTTGATTTTTAGGATGATTTCCCTAAGTGGCTTTAGAGTGCGCACTTTCCTGTCAATTGGGTTTTGAAGGGAAATATTTTTTTCATTTTTAAAAGCAGAATTAAGCATCACTTCCCAGTGACCGCACTCTTTCGAGATCGCTGCTTTGGTTATGTCATCTGGTAGGCTACTACAACGAGATGACGGAGATAAAGAGAAAGAGCTATCAGTATCACTATCTATAATTACATCGGAATCAAGAGCGCTAAAACTATTATTACATGGTAAAGAAAAAGAAGTTGTACTAGCACTATCTAGGTGTCAAGTATGTAAAGGAACTGAGGTAAAAGAAATATCGTCCTTCGTGGATGAGGGGGCCTTACCTGATAAGGTCCTCACTTGGCTTTTCCCAAAGTCGTTTCCATGTCACAGAAGTATGCGTGAGCTGCGTCTATGTCCATCCTCTGAATCGCCGATTGCCAGTTGACTGCTGGCTGCTTAAAGGGGTTGTTTGTTGATGTGGTTGTCTCCACAGCGCGTACCTTCTTTCCAAATTTTGAGCACTGTTTCCTGTGACCTCCACGCGAGAAGCCACATTCTTGGCATCGAGTGGACGCCACTTTGCAGTCATGTGCTCTGTGACCATCTTTACCGCAATTGAAGCAGCCTATCGCATTGATTTGAGATGTGTGGTTAACCAACGTCTCTTTCCTTTCCCCTCCTCTGTATGCTGAAGGTTGCTGATGAACAGCATTGATGTCCATGGCGTTGGGGTCCCGCCGATGGGTGTTGGTTTGATTAAAACGAGTCTCAAAAGATTCGATCGCATTGGCATACTTCTGGATGGTGCCGATGTAGTCATCCAGAGTTGCAGGTTGTTCATTCCGCATGAACATATGTCTGATTATGTCCTGTCAAACCCCTTGTTCAAGAAGAGTAATACCCATGGTGGGGTCACATCCTGCCTGATTGTATAAAGCTAGCCATTATGTTAGAAAGACTTGTGTCCTCTCATTTTTGCCTTGCTTTTTGTTGAGCAAGTGCCTGGTTGCTATGTCTTTTTCATTTTCAATTCGGAAACGATCAGATAGGGTTTTCTCGAGCATGAGGCTCGTGGGGAATATTGCCAATGGGAGTCTATATTTTTTTATTTCATTTCTGGCCCAAGCGCCAGCACCATTTTTGTCCTTTTCTCCTGATTCCACTCCTATTCGAGAGAGTACTGCAAGAGTCCAATTTTTGGTAGACGTGAAAAGTTCTTTATTGGCCTCTTGGAAGATCAACATTTTCATCCACCATTCATCAAACTTTTGATACGAGCCATCATACATCCCTGGATCGGGGATGATCTCAGCCCGCTTTCCCTTGTAAGTGGAGGGACCGTCAGATGGGGCTAGATCCAATCAGTCGTGGGCCTCTTGGGCACAGACCTCTGCTGCGGCGGCTCTTTCCTCTGCTAGGGCTAGGCTTCCTTGCATTTGGAGCAGCAGTTGCTGCATGCTCTCTAGTTGGCGCTCTAGGGTGCTCGATCTCAAACCCGAGGCTCGGATGGTCGGGGTGGGGGAGCGGCTTCATGACGGTGAGGGATCCATTGAGTAGCCGGACATCTTGATCTAGTATGGCAAATTCTATTTGGCTTTTGTATAGGGAGAAAGAATGATCTGCAAGGACAGGTATGTGACTGGGTTCAAAAATGAAGCGAAGGAATTCTTGTTGTAACCAAAAAGGCCAATTTCCTTCAAATTCTATAGGTATGTCGGCAGTGATGTCGTTGGAATCGTATTTGTCTTCAATGATAGGTAGACAAGGGATAGGAACTATGGGGCGGACTGCTGAATAGCAGTGGTCGAAAAGTCTTTGATAATCTATTTTGATGAACTGGGTGATACTCACGTAGAGACCAACTACCAGCTACTATACCTTGTTGACAGGGGGGATCTCACGAAGAGTCACACTCAACCTGTCCTATCGTCCTGTTAAAGCAATACCAGGGTACACGAGCCCCAGACGCATGCTGAAGGCGATTGTCGAAGGAACCGGGAACTGCCTGGCTATGGCTGACATTTTAGTATGCTGAGACTGCAAGTCTTAACAGAAGAAGCTCGTAATTCTGACTCTTTGCACGGTAGAGTGTCCGTTGCACTGACCCACTTTGTGCCAAGGGATTGATCCTTATTTTTCGGCAGTCAGAAGGGTCCTCTCGATTGAGGTCTACCCTGACAATGCGAACCGAAACGACGCCGGACCAGCATATGTGCAGCAGTGGGGACTCGGTTGCTTTCTGAGGATGGTAACCTGGTCAAGGGTTCTCTTTAACCTCGATGTGAGGGGTTTCCCTTGAGTCTGGGATCCGACTATCAATACGGCACGATTAGGGCCTCGAAAGTGCACAGCGAAATGTGCTAACGATGAATTGGGGGTGCAATGATATGTGGTTGCGGGCAGTGGTGAAGTAGTAGTATGAAGAGTCTGTTCTTATGTTGGCAATGCCAAAACCTATACAGGCAATGGACTAGGTCACCACAAAAGTTGAGAACTCAGAGAAGGAAACTGCTAAGGTGGGAATCAACCAGAACAGACTAAGGAGTCTGGCTGGTACTGGCATTGTTTATATACTACTATACATGCGTCGGCCATGAGGCATACTTTAGGGCAGGTGCTCAGTAAGTGATGATGTAGCGTGAGATAAACTACTATATATGTACTAAGTGTTCACACAACTGTGGAAACGAGAGTCTAGAACTACATCATGAGGCCACCATGCGTTTAACATGTGCTAGCCATGAGGTATGATGTCATAATGGTCCAAACTCGAGTCATGTGACACAATAAGATACGATTGAGCGCTTGATTGATAAGATAAGATTGGCGCGCGCTTAGATAAGATAAGATAAGATAAACCAGCGCTAAAAGCTAGGTTGCAAACGAGGGTTGTAACAAGAAGGACTCTTCACTATCACCGATGTCTTATCTCCGATCACCTACAAACTCTGCCTTCCCAAGACTTGGCACATCCATAATGTGTTCCATGCTTCTCTTCTATCTCCATATCATGAAAACCTTGTTTATGGTCCCAACTTCCCATTGCCTCCCCCAAACCTTATAGAAGATGAAGAAGAGTATGAAATTGAGAAGATTGTATAACACAAGGGTCCGCCACAGAAATGCCACTTCCTGATCCGATGGAAGAGTTACTCAGCCGAAGAAGACTTCTGGGTATCTGACAAGGAACTCAAACATGCCAAAACAGTTCTGGATGCCTACAAGAAAGCCCACCCCTCTGTCTTCTCCACAAGTAACAAAGCACCCACTCACCACTAAACAAACCCCCCTGAAACTATGGACTCCTCTACTTTTGGCTCTTCTCCCAGCTCCTCTGTAGACCTTCCCTTCGCACGCCGCCTTCTCTCCTTCTCTGGAGAAGACAACATCGACCTCATTGACTTCCAGCTCCATGATTCCCGCCTTGCATCCACTCTAGACCTCCTCCTCGACACAGACTCCACTCTCCACCTCGCTAGGCAAGCATTCATGCAAAACCTCTGCCTTTCTATCACTGTAGATTGCCTCCCTCACCCCTTTCTGAGATCAGAAGACCCCCTCGTCCACCTCTTCGTCTCCATCCTCAAAGAAGTCACGAAGACCCAAGCCCTTGTTTTCCTTCCCCTTCTAGACCAGTTGGGCATGGTCAATGCCCTACTCCATGCTGATACCATTCTCTGCCAACCTTGTCGTTCCCTCCTTGATAGGCTAGCAGATGCCCTTATCCCCAACTCAGACCTCCATGACAACTCCTCAGACATCCCTACTACCCCCTCTGCCAGCTCCTCCCCTTTAGATCCAGAGGAAGAACAAGTACTCGCTCAAGTCGAGGCAGATTTCAACCAGGCTGAACAACAAGCAGTTCTGAATGGCAATAAAGTGGGTCCTTTCTTGCAGCCACCCTGACTACCCCTCCACCTGCTATGTGTGCCACTGTTGAGGCCACAAACAAGTCAATTGTAGAAGCTATGAATGCCCTCTCTGCCTTGTCACCACTCCTGGCCACCCACAAGCTCGTTGTCCAGCTGCTCGACCTCTCCCTATCCCCCCTTCTAACCCTCATCGCCACACTCGTCACTCCTAAGCTGCCTCTTTGGCCACTTCCTCCCAACAATCCTATCACCAACCTCCCTCTTGTCTCCCTTCTCCAGTCCAAGAAGAGTTCCATTGGTGGGACCACATCACTGAAGGAAACCAAAGGTAGGAGGATAATCATGCCAAGGCCTGGGACATGGACAATGACAAACCCTTTGAGTATGATGACGTCGCAATCAGCAACATGACTGGGTCACCAAGGATGTGAAAACATTGGTGATGTTTAGAGTCTACTAAGGGGGTAATCTTATGATTCATACGGACCCCCATCTCTTTCTTTTCCTCCTCTCTTCCTTTCGCCCTCTATGTCTCTTTCTCTATCACCGCTTTCATGTACACTTAGTCATCCATAGCTTCTTACTGTTCCTTACTGCAGATTACCTACTCATTCTACAGCTTTCTATAGTGTTCCATGACACCACTTTATTCAACCAATTATAGTTGTTCCTATTGTTCTTTTTCTACTTATAAAGTGACTTGACATCACTTCCCCTTTTTCCTCTAACCTTGACCTCCTCGAGTATCCTCCTAGATACATCTTGAAATATATCCTTTACTCCCTGAACCTTCTGTATGATCTCATCCTGCACTTGAAAGGATGCTTCAACCTCTAAGCTTTTAACCCAGCTTCATAGATTGTCTTTGTCAATCTCAACACTCAGTTTTCAATTCCTCAACCCTCAAAGAACCTTGTTGTCTTGATCCTTTTGATCCTCAAGACTCCCTTAGTCTCCTCGACCCTCAGTCATCTTGATCTCTCACCCCTCAAGACCCCCTTGTTCTTGTTCTTCACTCCAAGACCTTTTTCTCAAGGCTACATCTGTTCCTACCTGGACCAAGTGTAACACCATTATTCATCCACAGTTATTCTGACTCATCTTCACTACTGTGGATTTGTTGGCAATGACAAAACCTATATAGAAATTGCACTAAGTCACCCACAATCGAGACAAACTAAGGAGGAGGGGAACTGTTTAGTTGAGAATCAACCAGAACAGACTGAGGAGTCTGGCTGGTGCTGCATTCAATATATACTATAGTACACATGTTCTACATGAGGCTACATTAGGGCAAGTGTGGGAGTGTGGTTTGTAAGGTATGACATGTCATGAGAGTACTATAACTATATATGGTTAAATAAGCCATGAGGCTACCATGCATCAAGCATGCACTAGCCATGAGGAGCACAGGTTATGTAATCCATGAGGTGAACATAAGGCAAACCAGTGCACACATGTAATCAATGAGGCAGGGCTGTGTGCCATGTGTTAACAATGTGTTTGTGACATCATAGGTCTAGACCTCAATCATGTGACTCAATAAGATGTCTTATCTAATCTGATAAGATAAGATAGGCGTGAGCCTAGATAAGATAACTCGAGTGCTTAAGACTTAGGTCAAAAATGAGGGTCATAACATCAACCCCCAACTAGGGTTGAGATTCCAGATCAATAAGAACAATTGCAAGTACAGCACCTGGAAGTGCAATGCACAGGGACAAAGTTCAATATTCCATAGAACCAGAGGTGAAGTTAATGAGCAAACACCCAAAAACCTGGTCAAAGAGACCACGAGACATATTCAATTGATGAGGAGCATTAGGGAATTTGTGATGAAATTCAGCAATTGCTTCTTTAGCATTACCCAAGGATGAGGCGGCTTGCCAAGTGCACTTGGACTCATCATATCCTTTTCAATGAATGAGGTATTGGAAACCACAACCAACAGGTCAAGAATCTGTTGCAAATGCTAGTTATCACTAGTTCTTTTCTTACTTTAGCGCCTTACGCGCCTATTTCTTTTCTTTTCTTTTATACAAGTCCAGAGCGCCCTAAATGTAGTACAAGCGCTCAGTCCTTCATATCTTATCTTATCACACTGCATTACATAATATGATGTCACTATGACATCACGATCTAGACTTACACGCAGCATCAGCAAGGCATGCTTCTCTTTCATTCCGCATAGCCTTAGCCTCACTTTAGCATCATGGTAAGCATAGCCTTGCCTCACTGTAGACACATGTAGTATAGCCATAGCACAGCTTGTCAGTAGTATATATACTTGAATGCAGCAACAGAACAAGTTTTGTTCTTGTTGGATACCCTTTGCCAACATCTTTTCTATCTAAGTTGAGTTCAAGTGTGTGGCACCTAGACTTCATCAAAGGTTGCCTTCAGTCCATCCTCTTCCTCTACCTCTCTGCCTCATATTAATTCTTACAAGAGACAACAGGCAGATCTACAGCATAAACACTATACTGCCACAGAGAAGGGTAAGGGAAAGGTAAGAACAGGTTTCCGAGAGTCCGAATCTTACTATGGAGATTCTTGGAGATACAAATATGGTACCTGGGAACATGGTTTAGATTCCAGAGATTGTGACAATAGTGTACCCTCAGAGCCTGATATAGATGACTGGGGAGATAATGATTGTGGTAGTTTCAACAATGATGATTACTCCTCTTACTGTTACACTGCAGGATCTAAGTTTTTCTGTTCTATGGAGTTCATAAGCGATCACTGAATGATTGATTCTGGTTGCTCTGATCACATTACCCCTTTCAAAACAGATTTTACTGTTCTGGGAGATGATACCAAATATGCTCATATTGCTGATGGTACATCTATAAAGATGATTGGACCCAGAATGATCCTTCTCAAAGGATATGACAATTGTGTCATTACCTTGACAGGAGTCTGGTTTTTTCCAGATGCATCTTGTCACCTACTTTCTACTAATCAGTTAGCCTTACAAGGTTATCAGATTATTATTGGCAAGACTACTGATGTTCTTAATGAACAAGGCAACCTTGTGATCCGGGCTGCCACCTCATCACCTGGTGATATTCTCCATTGGTTTCAGTTGATTCTGATTCCACCCACCAGAGAACTTAACTCCTTGCAGAATGTGTCTTCCTATAATCTTTGGCATCATTGCATGGGACATTGCTCTGACAATGTTTTCAAACATGCTTTGAGTTCTACCTCTGAATTATCTTCTATCTCTTCCTGCCCAACCACCCCTTGTCCTGGCTGCCTTTTTGGCAAAGCCCATGAATATCCTCTTAGTCCTTCCCTCAAGCATTCTTGGATTCTTGGTTTGGTTCACACTGATCTCATCAAGCTTCCTTTGGAGTCTCGCTGTCACTGTCACTGGGTGCTCACTTTCATCAACGATTGCAGTGCTTTTGCCCTCTTGGCTTTTCTTCATTCCAAGTCAGACACTGCCTCTCGATTTCAGGCTATGACTTTGCATGCTGAGTCTGTTACTGGTCTCTCTCTTACCTCTGTATATTCGGACTGTGGTGGGGAATATCTTGGACAGGAGCTGTTATGGTTCTTCTTGTCCAAAGATATCACTCACCAGTATTCTGTTCCTCATCTACCACAGCAGAATGGTCGTGCAGAGAGGTTTAATCACACCATTATGGACAAAGCACAGGCCATGCGCTTACATGCCAACATGCCTCCTTCCTTTTGGCAGGACACTGTTGAGACTGCACTTCACATCTATAATCGTCAGCCCTTATGCAGACACAAATGGAAGACCCCTATTGAGATATTCAGTGGTAAAAAACCAGATGTTTCTTATTTCTGTATCTTCAGATCAAAAGCATATGTCTTTATCCTGAAGGATATACAGTATGAGCTAACAAACTAGCACCTAAGATGGAAGGAATGGTATTCATAGGGTATGAAACAGATACAAAGGGATATCACTTCTGGTGTCCTTCTTGACAATGAGTATTCATTTCATCCACTGCCACTTTCAATGAATTCACATTTCCTTATTGTCAAAAGAACACTAAACCTATAGACCAACTTTCATCTATTCCAACTCTACCTATTGATCATGATTCAATAGAGGAACCTACCAATTCTGATACAGATCATTTGAGAAAAAAATATCCTGATCAGATCATTTCTGTTCCTTGAATAGATCTTCCACCACCACCACCTATGTGGAGACCACCATCGCCAGAACCACTATCACCGCCATCTAGACAATCCTCCCAACCTTGGGATTTCTCTCATTTACCAGATGATTCATTAGACAATGTTTTGCCTGAGACTCCACAGTGAGAAATGTCTAGAACACTATTTCCAGACATAAAATCTGAGAAACCATCACCATTGAAACCTGGAATAACCAGAGATATTTCAGATGCTCATTTTCAAACTTCACCTGATCATTGTCACCAACACAAATGACAAATGTTGGATCGTTTCACTGAAAGTGGAACTGAACTACCAGATCTTTCTAGAGCTGCTCTGGAAATACCTATGGATCATCGTCAATCTAACACTTATTAGGAATATGTTTGGAAAACAGGATGGCTACCACCACAATGTCTTCCAACACAAACTCTACCTGAATTTCATGCTGAATCTCATCAACATTGTCCATCTCAGGTGATTAGAGAGGATCCATCCACAAAAGTATGAACATCTCATCGCTTACCAAAGAAGTGGATCATCCCAGATAACATCTATAGTGAAAAGACACCATTGGAGATTGAGAAAGATCTATTACCGCAAAAGCAAGAACCCCTAGTTCCTATTTAGGAGGAGTTATCTCCTCTCACTCCCTCAATGGATAAAACACCTATATCAGAAGCTTCATCTTCTGAGATATCCACCATTTTACAAGACATGGATATGGACAATCTGTATGATCCACCACAATCTTTTTCTTCTATGTGGGTACGCCAACTTATGACTGCTGTGACCATTGCTGTTGGTCAAACACCAGTACATTACCGAGATATAAAGAAGTTCACTCCAGCAGAACAAAAGTTATGGCAGAAAGCAATGGAAGAAGAGATTAAATCTCTTCACAACCAA
>JBBPMR010001320.1:0-10482 GCA_038090415.1 Rossbeevera mucosa | reverse complement strand
AACCTTTACAAGTATTTTTACATTCTTTTGATTATTTCTTATCCACTACATAGTAGCTACCTGCTCCCATTTGAGGGGGAGTGTTGGAGATCACGCAGATAGTAAATGGTGTGCAGTAGTACAGCCATGGTATTATGTAATCATAGCTAGTTCAAACCTTCGTAGTGTAGCCTTTACTCTAGTGACTCCTACTAGAGTTTTCTACAGGTACAGTACTATATTCCAATATAGTGACTCCTACTAGAGTTTTCTACATGCCAACCCTGAATTCCATTAAGTTTGGTAGAGTCCATTGAGATCCCACTTCGAGATACAATCATGCCTAGCATGTCGACACTGGTAGTGTGAAAAGTACATTTTTCTGGTTTCACGAATAGATCATGCTTCCTAAGTCGTGCCAGCACTTCTTGAACAAGTTTTTTGTGGTGATCCAGATCATCCGTTTTGGTAAAGATCATGAGGTCATCAATGTAGATGATGATGACGTCATTCATATCTGCAAAGATTTCGTCTATCATTTGCTGGAATGTAGCAGGAGAATTGCATTGGCCAAAGAACATTACTACTGGTTCAAAGGTGCCTTTGTGACATATGAAGGCTGCTTTCCATTCGTCTCCTTCATGGATGTATACATTGTTATAACCCCATCTAAGATCCATCTTGGTAAAGAGTCTAGCTCCTTTGAGTTTGTCTACCAATTGAGAAATAAGCAGAAGAGGGTAGTTATTTTTGATCGTGCCCTCATTAAGGTATCTATAGTCCATGACCATCCGCTTTTTACCATCCTTCTTTGGAATGAAGAACACCAGTGACTTTTGGGGTGACTTCAAAGGACAGATATATTCTTTACTCAATTGATCTTCGAGAAAAGCAGAAACTTCGTCCTGCTCAGTGACACTCATGGGGATGACTCTTCCATTCTTGGGTTTAAAGTCCAGCTTCAGATCTATCGCATGATCCCATGGTTTTTGCTCGGGCATGCGTTCACTGGCCTTCTTCGAGAAGACATCCAAGTAGTCATGGTAGCATTCGGGGACTGTTACAACTGGCCTGGGTAAGGTCGGTCATAGACTCAATGGGTACTAAGGTTGAGGTGGAGGAGTCCTAAGGTAGACACCAGAGGACGATGAAGGGATGAAGGAGTCCAAAGGGGAAAGCCTAAGGACGACTAGAGCTAAGGGTTACCTTGAGAGCTTCACTGCGAAGCATAGCACAAGGGTTTGGACTGAGGAGACCAAAGGGGGAGGCCTAAGGTCAATGAAGGACTAGAGTGAGGAGCACACACTTAGAGAGGCTTATGGGCAATGCTGAGAGCAGGTATATTTCGAGAGTATCGAGTAGCTCTAGCTTAGGTTTACAGGGACAAGTATCTAGTGTTTATATAGGAAAGAGATGGAATGTCATGGAACATGACAGAAGGAAATGTGTCATCCGCAGTATGGATGAGTCAGAAGAACTGCGGATGAGTAATCATACACTAAGCTGATGACAAAGCAAGTGAGTCATGATGAGTAAGAGAAAGGTTGGTAATCTGCAGTTATGGATGAGTCAGGAAGACTGTGGATGACTGAAGTACTGTGAGTAAACAATCGATAAGAGAAAGGCATAGTGGCAAGCGTTGATGATGAGAGAAAGGAGAAGAGAAAGGAAAAGAGTAGGGGCAAGTCGTAACAGGAACCAGCTTAAAAGAATCCTCGGGTTCTACCGAAGGAGTGGTCATGACTCGATGAGCATGTGCTAACTCGTGTTCTTCATCGAGTGCCCTCTGGGCTTGCCTAAGGCTTTTGCAGTAGGCAGAACATTGGGTAAGTTCTACTTCTCCCATGATCCAATTGATTTCAGGGTTGTGGGCTTTTAACCATGTATACCCAATGATCATTTTGCTTTTGCCGAGATTAGTAACATTGCATCTAATGTGTTCCCGGTGACCCTAATAGTCGATTAAGAGATCTGCTTGATAAGCGATGCCTCCTGCTGAATTCTTTGTTCTGTCAGTGTTGTAGACTGGTACTACGTACTCCAAGGGAATTAAGTTGATCCTTTCAGATTTGGCCCAAGCCAGATCGATGAATACTCCAGTTGCGCTGCTGTCTAAGAGTGCATCCACTTCTATATTTGCGTATTTTTAGATTATTTGAATTTTTATGAGAAGTTCCCTCGTGGGACAAATAGTCCTCATTCAGTGCTCTGTCGGGTTCAGAGTGGGAATGGTTTCTTTATTGGTATACATAGAATTAAGCATCTCTTCCCGGAGACCAAGCCCTTTAGGGGACCCTGTGTCGGTTGTTACTTCCGGTAGGCTACCACATCGAGAAGCAATATTGGAGATAAAGGAAATCTTGGGTTCGTAACTATTATCCTTGGTCATCTTGGCCAATTCTCTCATATTGTAAGCAGTATCTGGAACTAAACTATCTACATTACGTATTTTTGGTTTTTTGTCTACTGTTTCCTAGTTGTTATCTAGATTACATTCTACAAAAGAAGAAGAAAGAAATGGTCGTGCACTATCTAGGCGACTCAACCTCAAAGAAGAAGTGAAAGAAAAACTATGTAAATTTTTTAATGTTTTCTGAGTTAAAGACGGTATGCTACCCAATAGGTCCGTCTCTACTCTTTTCTCTGATTGTATTCAAAATCTCGGAAGTAGGCCCTTGCCTGTTCAAAGTCCATATCTTTAAGTACTCTTATATGCCCTTTTCCTTTATCGGGGTTTTCAGATGATCCCTCAACCACGGCTCTGGGTGACGATTTAGAATCTTTGTCTTGCTGGCTGGCTAGAATACAGGAGTGGGACACTTTGGAACATCCCTTTTTGTGCTGGTTTCTATTCCAAGCACATTCGCTACACCTTGTGAAGGGGGCATGACATTCCTTTGCCATATGACCTTCTTTGCCACAGTTGAAACAAGTGGGCCCTTTTCAAACTGCATCGATATCCATAGCATTGGCATCCCTTTCTCGCCTGGGACTATATGGAGTAGGTACCTTGGCGTGAGTCTCGAATGACTTGATGGCTTCGGCATACTCCTGTATAATGACACAATAGTCCATGACTAGGTTTTGCCTTTGCTTGTCCAGGAAGATTGGTCTCATGACTTCTGGTCAGATCTGCTGTTCTAGAAGAGTGACCTCCATCGCATCTCCACACATCACTTGATCGTAATTAGCGATCCAACGTGTTAGGAAGGTTTGGGTCCTTTCCTTGAACCCTTGTTTCATCGACATGAGTTGGCACACTGCCAAATCTTTCTCATTGCCCATCGTGAACCTTTGATGAAGGTTCTTTTTGATACAGTCCATAGTGGGCCATTCGTAATTGGGGTGCTTGGTTTTCTTTATTTTGTTATGGGCCCAAGCACCCGCACTGTTCTCATCTTTTTCTTTTGTCGACCCAATATGGACCAACACCGCATAAGTTCTGTGCTCATCTTTTGGATAAGCTTCTTTGTTTATTTTTAGGTAGACCTCCATCTTGGTCCACCATTCCTCAAAGCGGTTATAGGCACCATTAAAGTTGCCTGGGTCAGAGACAATGGTGACTTTTTTGTTGACTATTGTGGATATGGTCCTACTATCTACGGCCTGGGAGGCCTCCTCTGCTCGGGTCCTCATGATGTCGGCACAATCTTCTGCTCTTTCGAGGTGCTCCTTCATTGAGCAGTTCTCTACCATCACTTTGTTGAGCTTTGCATTTAACTCCTGCATGAGGCAGAGTAACTCCTCAAATGAGGCCATCATGGTCTATTCTTTCTTGAAGGGGTGGAGAGGGGTGACAGATTATAAACTCAGCAGTTGCTTTGTAACCATGTTTGTTGCTGAGGTCAGTACAAGGGGGACCTTGGCCAATGAGTGATGCAAGGAATTGAGTTCTTAGCCAATAAGGCCACTTGTCAAGATCTGCTACATTTGATAAAGGAACTCCTAGAGGTTCCACTGGTTGCCACGAGGTTTTGGGAAGAATGAGGGTTTCAAATTCAATTCCGAAGTTTCCACAGACAAATTCTACTATATCGCCATTGAAATCCAGTGTTGCTATTTTTGTGTAGGGGAGTGGTGAGACCAACACCAAGTTACCTAAAAGTAACTAAAAAAAAATACCAGAGTCACGAGCTCTGGATGTATGTCGAGGGTAGAGTCGAAGGAACCGGAAGTGTGTTACGCTTGGCCCGGGTAGGGACAAGCGTAGCCTCTGAGTACGGTATGGACGAAGGTCGAAGGGTTACCGCATAGAGATAGCGGTCGTAGAGGTCGTTCTATCGATTGTAGAGACGACTGTAACACAATCAAGTGGAGTGTTACAAGTCTAGCGTCCAGTCAAGTGTAGGACGAAGACATGCAGAGGTTCACCCGGGAGGGGAAGACGCAGAGGGGGCTAGATTGACAAGGGTACAAAGAAGTACAGAGGTATCCAGAGGAGATCTAGCTTAGGGAATACAGACGGTATGGAAGGGTTTATATAAGTACAGGGAAATGAAGATGACTAATCAGATGGAACACCATGGAACATGGTGGAAGGAAGATGAGTAATCCGCAGTGTGAAGATGAGTCAGAAATGCTGCGGATTAGTAACGATTACAGATAACATGAGTCAGCATGACTGCAGATGCGTCAGCATGAGTCATGGTGACAAAGCGAGAATGAGTCATGGAGGAAGTGATGACTAAGTAGATGGGTTTAAGGGTATTATGTCATCACAGAAGAAAAGAAATGGCCTAAGTGTGGTTTGAACACAGAGACTCTGTAGTCCGTAGTGAAAACCGGCAAAAGGAAAAAGAAATAAACGAATCGTAACATTACCCCCCTGTTATGTCCAAGCTACCAGCGATGGACTAGAAGTCTCCATAAGATGGACCCGGGGAGCCGGTGACATTAGCGTAAGCAGTGTCATCCCAGACATCGTTGTCAACGAGGGTATCATCAGCGGATGGGGAGCGACGTTGACGAGGTGGAGGAACGGGGCGAATACGGTTGGAATGACGAGAACGATTAGAGCGAGAGGATCAAGAGGATTGGGGAGAAGAAGCCGGGGATGAAGTAGGGGAAGGAATACCAGGTGGGTGTCGTAAAGGGCAACGGCCTTGGTTGTGACCAGGACGCCAACGTAAGCAAGTAGGGCATTGGTAAAACATACAATCATTGCGCCGATGTCCAAGCCGGTGACAATGAAAGCAGGCTTCGTGGTATCGAGGATGGGTACTGATAAGAGGGGTTTGGCCGTTGTTACCGGTCCAATGGGCTTCAATACGATCGAGGGCGTTAATCTCATCAGATCCGAGGGGGGAGGATGACGCCGATGGAGTGTCTGGGGAGGGGATACGTTGTTGTCGGCTTAACTCCAGGAGGTAGCGATCTAAATCTTGTAGGAATTCTCCCATGCCTAATTGGTAGAGAGCGACTGAGAGGGCGCCACGGAGTTCGTTTCGAATGGTGGAGAGGAGGGAACCAATGAAGCCAACATGTGCTTGCGCTGTGACATGGGATGCGATAGGGGTGAGGCGTTCCGCCTGAAGGTATGCTCGATACAAGGCGTAGAGCGGAGAACCCACATCCAGGTAGGCGGAGATCGAGGTAGCGAGGCAGGAGTTAGTGATGAATTGGTTCATAAGACGAATATACTCCTCATCGGAAAAGTCATCATGGAGGCGGTTGGCGTAGAGAGGGACGTCAATGGATAGGATAGGCATGGGGAGACAGGTAGATGGCGTGGTAGCAATGGAAACAGGGGGTAGTTCTTCCTGGGCGTACCATCCAGATGCTGAATGGTCACCCCAGCCAGCGTCGGCTGTGGTAGAAGTAGTGTCTAAGGGTGAAGAGGAAGAGATGGGCGAGGAGACAGAAGATGGAGTGGAAGAGGTAAATTCGATGGCCATAGTGGATGATAAGTGTCGAAAGGGTTAAGAGCGACGTGTTGTTTTCTTTGTAGGAGTGGATGGGGGTAGGGAAGAGAGAGGGAAAGCGAGAGGGTGAAGCTTTTTATAGTTAGAAAGGAGGGATTTGGCATGCCGCAACTCCGACTCGGCAATCCATGAGTCTTCTTCAGCAGAGTATCCTTTCCATCGGATCAGGAACATGCGGCGAGACGGAGTTCCGCGATGTCATAAAATCTGTTCAATTTCGTATTCTTCCTCGCCTTCTACAAGTTCCGAGGGAGGTGCGGGAAAGTTCTTCCCATGGACGGTGTTCTCATGATAGGGAGTGAGAAGGGAAGCATGGAACGTGTTGTGAATTTTCCACGTTTTAGGGAGGCATAGGGTGTAAGTGATCGGTGATAAGACTTTTGTGATGGTGAAGGGTCCTTCTCGTTTAGGTGCGAATTTTGAGTGTGTCATAGTACATCAAAGGTTCCTTGCTTCAAGCCAAACCTTATCTCCAAGGGCGAAAGGAACAAAGCGACGGTTAGAACGGGAAGCCATAACTTGTCTGGCAAGCTCATGAGAGGCGAGGGCTTCATCTCGGGCAGCAGTGAGGTTTTTGAGACGTGTTTCTATGGTGGGGATATTGGTATTGGGGATAACAGAGGGTAGGGCACAAGGTTCAAAGCCGAGGATCAAGGAGAAGGGTGATTTGTTGGTGACGGAGTGGGGACGGTGGTTATGTGCGAATTCGGCATGGGAGATCAGGTTGGACCACGAGGTGGGATTGCTTCCGCAGAAGATGCAAAGGTAAGTCTCAATTTCCTGGTTAACACGTTCCGTTTCTCCATCAGATTGGGGGTGATAGGCTGTGGACAAGGAGAGATCATAGCCTAAGAGGCATCCAAGTTCACGGGCAAAAGCAGAGGCGAATTGAGGACCACGATCAGAGATAATTTTGTTGTATAGTCCAAAGCGAATGTAGACTTTGTGAAAGAAAAGGGAGGCTATTCCCTCGGCGGTGATGGTTTTCTTTGTGGGGCAAAGGATTACCCCCTTACTAAGCCCATGGTCGACCACGACCAAGAGTGAATCAAAACCAGAGGAAGGTGGGAGGTCGGTGATCAGGTCGCAGGAGACCTGTTGGAAGGGACAGGAGCAGGAAGATTTGATAGGGGAGAGCGGGGGAATAGTAGGATGGGTATTAGACTTGTTCTGTTGACACGAGACACACCCTTCAACATACTTGCGTACGTATTGGGCAAGGCCAGGCCACCAGAATTCTGCAGCGACAAGCTGACAAGTTTTCAAGTAACCAGGATGACCAGCGGTCAGGTGGTCATGACAACGTTCCAGAATAGAGCGACGGAGGGAGTCAACAGGGGGAACATAGACTCGGGCTTTGTAAGTGAGTACACCAGCATGGAATTGCCAGTCCGAGAGGCGAGACCAAAATGCAGGGGGAATCTTCCCATCCAAAGCTTGGAGGGCCTGCAAAATGAGGGGATCGTCTTTCGAGGAGGAAGCAATAACATCGTTTAGCGAGGAGTCAATGAGGCGGATGAAGAGGGAGTTGGGAAGGAGGACAATGCTGTCATTGTCCGGGGTATCGGGGCACAAGTCGGAGCGGCGGGAAAGGGCATCGGGACCTGCGAGGAGTTTCCCTGTGACATGAATGATTTTGAGATTGAAGTCAGAGAGGTCGAGAAGCCAGCGTGCTTGTCGACGGTTCAGGTGCTGCACTTGTCGAAAGTAAGTGAGGTTTTTGTGGTCAGTGAAGACCTGCACCGGGAACAGGGAACCATGGAGGTAGTGTCGCCATGTTTTGAGGGCACGGATGATAGCGAGAAGCTCTCAATCATAAATATCGTAGTTCCGTTCTGTGGAAGAGAATGTCTGTGAGAGGTAGGAGCAGGGGTGCCAGTCACCATTTGAATCAGTCTGGAGAAGAATGGCCCCCGTAGTGTATTTGGAAGCATCAGTGGCGATAGCAAATGGGGCAGAGAGGTCAGGGAGTCGAAGGACGGCTTTCGAGAGGAAGAGTTGTTTCAGGGATTGGAACGATTGTTCGCAAGCGGGAGACCATGACCAAGCAAGGTTTTTCTTGGTAAGGTCCAAGAGAGGGCGGGCGATGGTAGAGTAGTCCGGAATAAACCGGCGATAGAAATTGGCAAAGCCAAGAAAAGAGCGTACTTCCTTGACTTTTGTAGGTGTCGGCCAGGAGGCGATCCCATCAAGCTTGACGGGGTCCATTGCGATTTGTCCAGGTTGGACAATCATACTGAGGTATTCAACTTCTTTGGTGGCAAAGTTACACTTGGAGAGACGAAGGCGGAGGTCAAGTTCTTTCATTCGTTAAAGGACGCGTTTGGTATGCTCCATATGGGTTGTGTCGTCGGGAGAGAAGATGAGAAGGTCATCCATGTAGATGATGAGCCACCCTTCGGCGATCATGTCTTGGAACGAGTCGTTCATAAAACGCTGGAAGGTGGCAGGGGAATTACATAGACCAAAGAACATGACAGTTGGTTCATAAAGGCCTTTATGAGTAATGAAGGCGGCCTTCCACTGGTGGCCGTCCTTGATGCGGACATTATTGCAGCCCCAGTGGACATCAAACTTGGTGAAGACTTTGGCGTCTTTGAGTTTGTCGATGAGGTCAGAGATGAGTGGAAGGGGGTAGGCGTCACGGATAGTATGTTCGTTAACGTATCGATAGTCCTGACAGGGGCGGAGTTTACCATCCTTCTTTTTTACGAAGAAGAAAGGGGAGGCCTGAGGGGAATTCGAGGGACGGATCTTTCTGGAGCGAAGGTTTTCTTTGAGGAAGTCGTCTGTGGCTTTGTGTTCGTCTGGTGACAGGGGGTAGAGCTTCCCGATCTTTGGGACGAAAGACTCATCGAGGTTAATTTCATGGTCGTAGGGACGAGAGGGGGGAACATGGTCGGAGATGTCCTCAGAGAAGACCGAAGCATAGTCCGAATATTCGGAGGGGAGGACAGGGGGTGGTTTGGCCTTTTCGGCGGCCATAGCTAGCTCCGTTGCGGAGGTGAGCTTGGCGCATACAGGGGATCCAAGGGGAGCGAAACGACAGACTCCGTGGATAATACGGTTGATAGTTCGGTTCTCCTTGGCTTGAAGAATGTAGTCTTTGGGGTCGCTGAAGTCGAGGTAGGAGTGAAGGCGATCCTGGGTATCAGGTAGGATTTTGGTGTGGTGCGGAGGTTTGAATGGAGTGGGTGATGGGGGGCGAAAGCACGAGTCGTGGCGGTGGGAGTCAGCCACATAGGTAGAGTACAAATCTTTGGACTGATCACAGGATTCGTCAATAGTAAGGGTCTGGGTTTTCCAATCAATGGAGGGGTTGGTGGTGCGAAGCCAGGGGAGGCCGAGGATGAGGTTTTCCTTGCCACAGGACATGACATGGAAGAGGACCTTTTGAGAGACCCCTTCAATGTTGACATAGAGGGTGCAAGTATAGCGAATTTCGCCATTTTTGTTGGAGGATTGGTCGACGTTGCAGACTAGGATGGGGACATTGAGTCTGGTGGTGGAAAGGTGATGCTTTTGTACGAACATCCAGTCGATGCAGGAGATATCTGCACCACTGTCTACAAGGGCACAGGTGTCAACGACTTTCATCGTGTGCGTGGGTACCACAAGCTGCAGGGGAATGCACATAGATTTAGCAGACTGTGATACAATTACAGGGGCACACGTAACACTAGGAGATCCTTGCGTTGATTGAGGTCTCCTTTTCAAAAATCCCATTGGGTAGTAGGGGAAAAGCGAACTCTTCCAACCGTTTCCTCTTCTTCGTCATCCTCTACTTCCTCGAGTTTAGGGAGGTTTTCTTCGACACGCTGGACCTTCTTCTTGGAAGGTTGAGATGCGAAGTTAGGGCAAGCAGTGTTGGTATGTCCAGGTTTTCGGCAGCGGAAGCAGAGACCCTTCTCGATGCAACGTTTGCGTTCTTCCAGGGTAAGCTTCCCTACTTTGACGGCGTCTACATCCATAGCGTTAGGATCACGAGTGGGGGTGGAGGAGGTTTGCTGGAAGGAAGTGACGTTTCTGAGGGGGTTGTGTGAGCGAGAAATTATGAGATTCGCGGTGTCCCATTGGGACTGGTATTGAGTGGCGCGTTTGTACCAATCATTGATGGTGGTGGGGACTGTATCCATAGAATAGATTCGGCGAGTAAGAGCGGGTGGGATGCCAGCTCCGAAGTAAGAGATCAAGATGTTTGGGTCGGTGATCTGAGCTTGAGCAACATTGTTGCAGAATGAGGCGATATATTCAGTAAGAGAGGGTTCATAAGGACCCCCTTTCTTCTTCTGAACCATTCGCTTGGTCGAGAGCCAGGCGATGGCGTTGTTGACAGTGTCGTGATGTTTGAAAGTGGCTTTGAAGAGCTGTAGGAACTCTTTGAAGGTTCCTATGGTGACATTTCCGTCTGTGTCAATGGAGTTCTGTCGGTAGGTCTGGGCCCAGGTGGAAGCGGACCCCTTGGTCATGTAGGAGAGAGCGAAGGTGACTTTCTTTGCATCGGTGTTGTATACTTCTGTGTTAACTTCCAGATAGAAGGTAACCGAAGAAAGCCAGGGCATGGCTTTGGTATAAGAGCCAT
>JBBPMR010001318.1:0-10495 GCA_038090415.1 Rossbeevera mucosa | reverse complement strand
ACCTCGGAGGTAGAATATCTAGGGATGATTGTCAAGCCTGGACACCTCGCCATGGACCCTGTGAAGTTAGCTGGTATTGCAGACTGGCCCACTCCCTCTAAGCTCAGAGACGTCCGGTCCTTCCTAGGTTTTGCAAACTTCTATCGACGTTTCATCCCAAACTACTCCAACATTGCCCGCCCCCTCATCGATCTCACCAGAAAGACCCAGCCCTGGAACTGGTCCTCCAACTGTCAAACTGCCTTCGACTCTCTGAAAGCAGCTTTCCTTTCAAAACCAATCCTCTCCCTCCCAGACCTGTCCAAACCCTTCGCCATCACCACCGATGCCTCCAAACATGCAACTGGAGGCATCCTCCTTCAAACCAACACCAATGGCGATTGAAAACCCTGTTCCTACCTCTCTCAGTCCTTCACTGCTGCTGAGCAGAATTATGACATCTATGACAGAGAACTTCTTGCCGTCATTTGTGCCCTGAAGTCTTGGCGACAATATCTCCATGGCTCTCCATTCCCCATCCAAGTCTTCACTGACCACAAAAATCTCACCTACTTTCGCCAACCCCAAAAGCTGAACTGACGACAGGCTCACTGGCTCCTGGACATTGCAGATTTCGACCTTAAACTCATCCATGTTCCCAGTAAACTCCTTGCAGCCCCAGATGCCCTATCTCGTCGACCTGACCTCATCCCTGACTCCGACACTGACAACGATGATGTTACCCTACTCCCCCCCTCACTCTTCGTCAACCTCATCGACACTGCTCTCTCAGAAAAGATTGCTCTGTCCTCCTCCTCTGACCCCCTCGTTCTGGACTCCCTTCGTGCTATTGAGGGTGACCTCCCCTCTAAATTCTGTTCTCGGCTTTCAGACTGGCAATATGATGCTGGCATCCTCACCTACCAAGGTTGTGTCTATGTCCCCAATGATCTCCAACTGCGTCAGTCCATTGTCGCTCGCTCCCATGATCACCTTTCTGCTGGACACCCTGGATACCTCAAAACTCGTCAACTGGTTGCCTCTGAGTTCTGGTGGCCTGGTCTGGCCCACTTTGTCCGAAAATATGTCGAAGGGTGCGCCACCTGCCAACAGAACAGGGTCAACACCCATTCTACCATCCCTCCACTCAACCCCATTGCCTCCTTCTGCTCTCGCCCCTTTCAACAAGTCTCCTGCGATCTAATCACCGACCTCCCCCTCTCAGATGGCTTCGATTCTCTATTGGTCGTGGTCGACCATGGTCTTACTAAGGGGGTAATTCTTTGCCCTACCATGAAAACTGTCACTGCAGAAGGGATAGCCAATCTTTTCTTTCACAAGGTCTACACTTGGTTTGGACTCTATGATAAAATCATCTCAGATTGTGGTCCTCAGTTCGCTTCTGCCTTTGCCAAGAAGCTTGCAAAGCTCATCGGATACACTCTTTCCCTATCCACTGCCTACCACCCGCAAACTGATGGTGAAACTGAGAGAGTTAACCAGGAGGTAGAGATGTTCCTCCGCATCTATTGCCATGACAACCCCACCAGATGGGCAGAACACATCTTCCATGCCGAATTCACCCACAATCACCGCCCTCATTCCGTCACAGGGAAGTCTCCATTCTTCCTTATGATGGGATACGAACCCCGCTCCTTCCCATCGGTAATCTCCAAATCCAACATCCCTACAGTCGAAGCAAGACTCCAGAAGCTCTCTGCTGCTTGAGACGAAGCCCTAGCTGCCCATGAACTAGCTCACCAAGTAATGAAGGCTCGATCCACCAAGTCCTTCAAACTCTTCTCGAAAGGAGACAAAGTCTGGCTGGAAGCCAGGAATCTTTGACACTCCCTAGCCTCCCCAAAACTCGGCACTAAACGAGAAGGACCCTTCACTATCACCGACGTTCTATCCCCAATCACCTACAAACTCCGCCTCCCCAAAGCTTGGCACATCCATAACGTGTTCCATGCTTCTCTTCTATCTCTGTATCACGAAAACCTCGTCTATGGCCCCAACTTCCCTGCGCCTCCTCCGGACCTTGTAGAAGGTGAAGAAGAATACGAGATTGAGAAGATTGTACGACACAAGGGGCCGCCACAGAAACACCACTTCCTGATCCGATGGAAGGGTTACTTGGCCGAAGAAGACTCCTGGATACCTGACAAGGAACTCAAACATGCCAAAACAGTTTTGGACGCTTACAAGAAAGCCCATCCCTCCGTCTTTTCCCCCCAAAACAAACCACCCACTCGTCGCTAAAACATCCTCCTCGAAACTATGGACTCTCCTACGTTTGGTTCTTCCCCCAGCTCTCCCATAGACCTCCCCTTCGCCCACCGTCTTCTCTCCTTCTCTGAGGAAGGAAATCTCGACCTCATCGACTCTCAACTTCGTGACTCCCGCCTCGCCCCCACCTTAGACCTCCTCCTCGACACAGATTCCCCCCTCCACCTTGCTAGACAGGCATTTATGCAAAACCTCCGACTTTCCATCACTGTTGACCGACTCCCTTGCTCTTTTCTATGGTCTGACGATCCCTTTGTCCGCCTCTTCATTTCCATCCTCAAGGAAGCTGCCAAAACCCAGGCCCTCGCTCTTCTTCCCCTCCTAGACCAGCTAGGCATGGTCGATGCCCTTCTCCATGCTGACAACCTCCTTCGCCAACCTCGTCGCCCCCTTCTAGACAGGCTAGCAGACGCTCTCATCCCTGACTCAGACCTCCATGACAACCCTCCTCTAGACGTTCCCACCACCCCTTCTGCCAGCTCTTCCCCCTTAGATCCTGAGGAGGAACAAGTACTCGCCCGAGTCGAGGCAGACTTTGACTGAGCAGAACGACAGGCAATCCTGGATGGTAATGAAGTCGTTCTCCCTCGCAGTCACCCTGACTACCCCTCCACCTGTTATGTGTGCCACCGTCGAGGCCACAAACGAGTCGATTGCAGAGGCTATGAATGCCCCCTCTGCTGCGTTACTGCTCCTGGCCACCCACAAGCTCGTTGCCCAGCTGCTCGACCTCTCCCCATCCCTCCTCCTAACCCTTGCCGCCACACTCACCGTTCCAGAGCTACCTCTTCCGCTTCCACCTCTCAACGACCCTACTATTTTCCCCCCTCTCAAGTTTCTTCCCCAATCGAAGAAGTGACCGGCTGGGGAGACCAAGCCGAAGGACTCAAAAGGTGGGAGGAAAATCACGCCAGGGAATGGGGAATGGACGATGATGAACCCTTCGAGTACGACGATGTCGCCATCAGCAACATGACTGGATCTCCAAGGATGTAGAAATGTCAGTGACTTTTCGTCTACTAAGGGGGTAATGTTACGATTCGTGTGGATCTCTATCTCCCTTTTTCTTTCCTCTTCTTCATTCACTCTCCATGACTATCTCGATATCACCGCTTCCATGTAATACTTAGTCATCCACAGCTTCTTATTGTTCCTTACTGCAGATTACCTACTCATTCCCCCATATTCCATAGCGTTCTATGGCACCACTTTTACTGACCAATCATGGTCATTTCAATTGTTCTTCTCTTTACTTATAAGTGATTCAACATCGCTTCTAGTCCCTTTAACCTTGATCTCCTCAAGTACTTCCTCGAATATCCCTCCTCGAGTATCCCCTAGATACATCTTGGAATATATCCCTTGCTTCTTGAACCCTCTGTGTGACCTCGTCCTGCACTTGAAAGGACGCTTCAACCTCTAAGCTTTTAACGCAGCTTCATAAGGTTGTCTTTGTCGCTCTCAACACTCGGTCTTCGATCCCTCGATCCTTGAAGAACTTTGTCGTCTTGATCCCGTCGATCCTCAAGACTCCCTCAGTCTCTCTAGCCCTCAGTCGTCTTGATCCCTTGCCTCTCAGGACCCCCTTTACTCTTGCCCTTCACTCCAAGACCTTCTTCTCGAGGCTGCACTTGTTCCTACCCGGACCAAGTGTAACAGATGAAGAAGGAAACAGGCTAGCACTATCTTGGCATTGAGCCCTCAAATCAGAAGCAAAGGAACTATCTAAACCTAATCTACTATTTTTTGTGTTTTCTAAATGTAAACTACTGTCCAGTGAGTCTATGTCTGTTCTTTTTCCTGGCCCATTATGGCCTTTACAATCTGAGCATCATGATCTTCCTCTTCCTCCTTTCCTTTGTTTGTTTCTGCAGTTGTCTCCGCAGCATTGATTCTTTTGGCACACTTGGCATGGTGCCCGCTGTTGACAAATTTGCACTTGTCACATTGATTTTTCTTTGGAGATCTGTACTCCCTTACTTGGTGTCCCTTTTTCCCACAGTTGTAGCAGCCAGCGGGACCTTTGCTGGATTCTATGGTAACACCATCAATATCCATGGCATCAGAGTCCCTTTCCCTTTTGGAGCTCCAGGGGGTTAGGATCTTGCTATGAGTCTTGAAGGACTCAATTGACTCAGCATATTGCTGAATCATGGTTACATAAGCCGTCACAGTGTCCTGCCGAGCTTTGTTGTTCTAGGAGAGCAATTCCCATCATGTTTCCACACATTGCCTGATCGTAGTTTGCAATCCACCTGGTCAAGAAGGTTTGGGTATGTTCCTTGTACCCTTGCTTCATGGACATTAGCCTATGTGCAGCCAAGTCCTTTTCATTTCCCATGGTGAATCATTGCCTTAGATGGGCTTTAATTTCATTTATTGTAGGCCATTCATAGCCCACACTCTTTGTTTTCTTGAGCTCATTCTGAGCCCAAGCACCTGCACCATTCTCATCTTTTTCCTTTGTTGAGCCTATTCTTACTAATACTGCATATGTCCAGTGCTCATTTCCCGGGTATGCTTCTTTGTTCATCTTTAGATAAACTTTCATTTTTGTCCACCATTCCTTGAACCAGCTATAGGCTCCATTAAAGTTGCCAGGGTTGGAAACGATGGTGACCTTTTTATTTACTGTGGTCGAGACGGTTCCTTTAGTGACATCCTGGCAAGCCTTCTCAGCTTGGGTTTTCACAGCGTCAGCACAGTCTTCAGCTCTTTTGAGTTGGTCCTTCAGTGTCCAATTCTCTACCATGACATCGTTTAATTTTGTGTTCAGCTGTTGGACCAGCTGTAGTAGTTTCTCCAGTGTTGCCATCTCTTTCTATTATTTCTTGTGGTGATAGAGGGGGGTGTTCAATGATAAATTTGGCTATTGCTTTGTAGCCATGTCTTTCATATGTTTCTGTTACTGGGGGTCCCTTATCAACTAGGGATTTCAAAAATGTATTTCATAGCCAATAAGGCCAATGATCAAGATCAGTGATATTCTCGAGTCCTACTCTTTCTGGTTTGACTGGTATCCACTCAGTTTTGAGGAGAATAAATGTTTCTGGTTGTGTGCTAAAGTTTCCACACACAAATTCTACAATATCTCCATTGAAATCCAGTTTTTACTACTTTATTCAGTGATACTCACATAGAGACCAACCACAAATACTTCACTTGGGTGATACTCATGAAGAGACCAACCACCAAATGGATATATCTAAAAGAAAAATCACAGTGTCATGAGCACCGCACGCTTGTTGGCACAAGTTGAAGGAACCGGGGATGCCTGGCTATAGCACAGATTTAGGTCTGTAAGGCTGCAAGTCTTACAGAAGAAGCTTGTAATTCTGCTGAGCTTAATATCAGGTTTCAGTTCCATAGTAGCCTCTCGTTCTACTAATCTGTGTGTAGTGCACTATAACAGGTCCTAACAGTCCCAGCAACTTTATTCTTATTTACACCAAGGGGAATCTGTACCAATAAATTAATACCACCCAAGGATTACACCAAATGAGCATATATGCAGCAGTAGGAAACTAGTTGCTTTACAGTGAGGGTAACCTGCTCAAGGGATTCCAGTTAGCCTCTGGTAGTATGAGGGGTTCCCCTTAACTCTGGGGTCCAAGTATACACAGACAGTAGAAAGAACTAGTCTTGTTCTAATGAAGGCGACCTTTGACAGAATGTCTAGGTGCTGCACTCAAACTCAACTTAGAAAAGAAAGGTGTTGGCAAAGGGTATTCAATGAGAACAAGACTGGCTTGTTCCATTGCTGCATTCAAGTATTTATACTATGATACAAAGTGCACAGACCATGCTGTGTCTGATCTACCCTAAACTACATGTGTCTACAATGAGGCAAGGCTATGCTTTACCATGAGGCTAAAGTGAGGCAAGGCTATGTGGAATGGAAGAGAAGCATGCCTTGCACCTAATGTGTGTCAGTCTAGACTATGATGTCATATTATGTAATGTGGTGTGATAAGATAAGAGATAAAGGACTGAGCACTTGTGTTACATTTGGGTGCTCTAAACTTGTACAAAAAAGAAAGAAAAGAAATAGGCATTATAGGTGCTAAAGTGAAAAAGTAACTAGGGACAACTAGCATTTGCAACACTTGTGAGCATAAGCAAAATCCAAACAAGCCTTGCAATGCCTAGCAGAGAGAATAGGGTGTTTGGACTTCACTATAGCCTTCATACCAGATTTCTTCAAATGAAAATGAACTGTACTGTCAGAGAGTGGCTCATTAATGATATTGGACAGAGCTTTGGTCACTTGAACAGCATTTTCAGCTCTACCAGAGGTGATAAGATGTTGGGCATGGCAAATGTTGGCAGGGGAAAGCTTGGAAGGACAACCTCCAATAGCTCTGGGAAGGGTAGAACACTTCTTGGAGCGAAGTTTGGATATAGTGGAAGGGCTGACACCAGTTTGCTTGGCAATGGCTTCACCAGAATGACCCGCATCAAGCAAAAAAAGAGTGGTGCTTTGCTGAGTGAGAGAGAGGGATTTAACCATGATTGAAGTTGGAAAACAAGAAGTGTGTGAACTATTTTAAAGTCAGACATGCTATTTATATGTATATATTTGTTTGTATTGACAAACAATAACAATGAATGAATGATTTGACTAAGATCCTAGTCATCATTTCAAAAGCTCAGAAACCCTTTCAATGACATGGTTGTTTTAAAATGGATCTATCTCAATAGTGTGTGAACCAAATCACATGATCCTGGGGGCAATATCATAGCTGAGGGTATGTACTATTTATACCTCCACCAAAGCCAACCGAAATTCCCACAGTCCCTGGCAGTGTGCACCACACATTACAGTTGAGGCAAACATGGAAAGGGTTTCTGAGGTCACTGTATCAGACAACCACGGTTAGCCTGTAATGCCCCCAACCTGCAAGCCATCAAGGTTCCTTCACTTGAATGGGCTGCTGCCAGCCATGTTTGCCCAAAAATGTGGAGAAATACGGAATCTCTTGATGTCACTGCTGACACAGATTGGAATATGGATCCTCCAGATGGCAACATGGACACAGATTAGCAGTGTGTTGCAAATCTCACATCCTGACCCCTTATCTTATCTTATCGGAGCGCCTATCTCTTATCTTGATCTTCTATCTTATCAATGATATCATGGTCTAGAACTAACACATGTTTCACATGAGGCCAGCTTCTTTTCATTTAATGCATAGCCTTGCTTCTGTTGCAAATCTCACATCCCAACCCCTTATCTTATCTTATCTCGGCGCTAATTTTATCTAATCTAATCTTATCGGAGCGCCTATCACTTATCTTGATCTTCTATCTTATCAATGATATCATGGACTAAACTCTCCACCTGTTTTACATGAGTGTCAGCTTCTTTTCATTTCCACTCAGCTTCTTTTCCATTTGATGCATAGCCTCGCTTCTATTCTTCTTTCTCTCACACTCATGAGACCTTGTATATACTTATATGGTAGATAGTGTCAGACACAGCTTGGTCTGTGTGCATGTAATAGTAGTATAAATACTTGAATGCAGCAACCAAACAAGCTAGTCTTGTTCTGGTTGGATTCCTTTGATCTACCAGTTCCCCTCATCCTATCTTGTCTTTAGTAGAGGTGCCTAGTCCTTGTGATTAAGGTTGCCTTCAGCTTCCATCCTTCTTTCTTTCACACATGTGAGAACTTGTATGTACTTATATAGTAGATAGTGTCAGACACAGCTTGGTCTGTGCACATGTACCTGTAGTATAAATACTTGAATGCAGCAACTGAACAAGCCAGTCTTGTTCTGGTTGGATTCCCTCTAAGCAGCTCCCTCCATTCTATCTTGTCTTTAGTTGAGGTGCCTAGTCCTTGTGATTAAGGTTGCCTTCACTCATGGGTAACAGAACATAGGAATGAGATCTTAGATCTTGAAACAAGGCTATGGCCTTCTCATGAGCATGAGACCAGCAATTCTGTTACTAATGTTTCACATGTCAAGCTATCTTTGTGTGGCAGATTAAGCTGTGCATGTCATTCCTACTCTTATTGATCTACTAATACTGCAAGAAATTCCCACACACTATTATGTATATAAGATGTGTAAAAGATGTTTGTCTTAGACCAAAAACAGGCCTGATGAGGTGTGATACTGAAATAGAGCTGGAGGACTGATGGTTAGTCTCCACTATTGTCTGTTTTTGACACCCATCACCAGATATCAATACCCCCAGCTTGCATTGTGCCCCCTAACCTAACCCTAACCCTACTGCTGTTTTCTGTTTCAGCACCACTCATCATACCAACAACCATCAGAACTCAGCTCGCTTCACTCGGCTTGTTCCTCCTCACCTGTTTCAGTCCTATATTTCTGACTAACAGGGTACTTGCAGTACCATTGTGTAAAATTTTATATCTACAGTACATTCTCAGTTGTCTTAGCAATATTACATCAACTCTTGACATCTACTCTTTACTGGCCATTCCAAGTACTTCTATATCAGAAAACATGTCATTTCACTTGCTGAATGTGAACATTTACTTTATAAAAACCATTAGGGAATCATAGTGTTCTCACTCACATGCCAAGTCTATTCTGCATAATAATATTCAACATTATTTTCACATTTATTAATTAGATACATAAATCAGCATTAATCCATAAAATTCAAAATCTATACATGACACACCAATTCTATTGTCCATGATGGCTTTCAAAATCATGTCTCTTTTTTGCTCTGCAGATGCTTTGCCATACTCATTCAAAATTGGTTTCATAGCTAACTTCACAGTCTTGGATATATTTGATGCTTGATATTTTTCAGCAGCAGATACAAGTGGCTCAGGGTCTTTTTGATGAAAAAGATAGAAGGAATGTTCAAGAGTGATCAGTATATCTATGAAATAAAAATATTATTTTGTATTTTTCATGTGTTAAAAGTGAAAATTGAAAGAGAAAGTATATCCACCAATCATAGCTAACAGAATTTGTTGCCAAGTGCCAAGATTTCTCTATAGCATCAATTATATTTTAATATAAATTCAAGTTAATAAGAAATTTACAATGTTATGAGGTTTCAAGACAAAATATTCTGTTGTCTCAATGTTGGACTGAGTAACAAAATGTTATAACTGGAGTAAAATATCAATGATTAACAAACCATTTGATTATGAATAACCTAAAGAAAGATATGAAATCAAAAGATATAGACAGAGGAAAATTAAATCAATCTACCGCCTGCATAGAAATGAAGAATGAAATTTAATCCATATGTGAATGGTAGATACTTACAGGCTGAAACAATATGTAATTGTTCTGTAAAATGATCATGACAACTGGCAAAAACTTACATCCTACATATAATTAATAAGTATTGTCATTGTACAATATATGCTGCTAAAATGAATATGCAACAACTTACAACCTTAAAATTAGATGAGTAGTAAGCAAAACAAAAGTGTTGAAAAACAGACTACATACATTCTATGGAATTTTTGAAGTATAGTATTTGTTGTTGATGTGAAAATGATTCATATATTTTTAAAATATACCTGCTGCAATAAATGATAATATGAGGTTTTATGCAAACAGTTATGATAAAATTAGCTTACTGTCTATGAAAAGAAATATCATAAAATGAATTATCAGTAAAGAGTAAACTTAACAATGAAAACAACATGAGCAGAATCAGTGAATATGCAGATATGTAAGTGTCTTGAAAAAATATATACATAAAGCTAATGGGAAATGGTGGCATTACAAAGAAAGTAAATTCATTCTGAAAATTCAATGCCAAGAGATGAGGAGAATATAAATATATAGCTTAAACTTACAATCTGTTAGCAGTAAAATAAATTGAGGAATTAATTGAAATGAGCATAACTATTGTCTGCCACATTCCACAATGAACAACTCACAAGCTGTGATTTGCAGAATGGAATGAAGAATGAATGGACATGGCATCATCAGCATCACCACTGTCTGCCACATTCTACAATGCACAACTCACAGACTGTTATGTGCAGAGCAGAATGGAGAATGAATGGACATGGCATCATCAGCATCACCACTGTCTGCCACATTCCACAATGCACAACTCACCAACTGTGATTTGCAGAGCAGAATGGAGAATGAATGGATATGGCATCATCAGCATCACCACTGTCTGCCACATTCCACAATGCACAACTCACTTCCTGTGATTTGCAGAGCAGAATGGAGAATGAATGGACATGGCATCATCAGCATCACCACT
>JBBPMR010001317.1:0-10507 GCA_038090415.1 Rossbeevera mucosa | reverse complement strand
GTAATACATTCCGTCTGCTCATATCAATATACATATGTGCAGGCGACATAGTCTATTCCCGACTGTTGGGCTATGATATCATCACAATTAACTCGGAGAAGATTGCCAAAGATCTGCTGGAGAAACGTTCCAGGAACTATTCAGATCGCCCCCACTTCATTTCCAGTGAATTGTCGGTTCTTTCTTTTGAGTCATAAGACTTGGAAGCTGAATCCGCTGTTACAGATATGGATTTGGTTTCATTTCTGGTTTACTACCTTATGGCGATCGATGGCGCATACACAGGCGGTTATTTCACCAAACGTTTCGTCTTGACGCAGCACCCAGATTCCTCCCTGTCTTACATGGAACAACATGTCATCTCCTCCGGAAGTTGCTCAATACGCCTGAACAGCTTGATGATCATGTATTACAGTGAGTGAGAGTCGATGTGGTCACGGGAATGGTGATCCACCTAACTCGACTTTCCATCAAGATATGCATCATCAAGCATTCTGAAGGTCACGTATGGAAGCGCAGCAGATATCGTGGACATATCCAGAAATGTTTCGGAGGTTATTAAACATACTGCCCGTCCAGATGTTTCGATTATACTTGGTGTCTTTCCATCTTGTGGGTTAATTCACATCTCTTGCTCGTATTTGATCGGAGGACGAACTTTTCAACAGTACTACATCTTCCGTCGTGGTTTCCAGGCATGTCATTCAAGAAAGATATGCAAATGACACGCACAGTCATGAAGGGGTACGTTGAACAGCCATTCGAAAATGCTCTTCGGAGTGTGGATAAGGTCAGATTGACCGCTTTTCACGTGCACAAATTGGATGCTGATACAGACCCCTGCAATAGCCCAGTGATGATATCGAATCATCCATGATACATGATGGACTACGGACTATAGAAAAGAACGGAATCGATTCCGATGAATCTTGGATGGTGCATCTTAAAGAAGCGGCTGCGACAGCGTATTTGGGTGCGCTACCAGGATGATTGATCGGATCCACTGTTCATATGCCCTGTCCAACTTGTTAGCTGGATCAGACACCGTACGTGACACATATCAATATTTTGATTTTGATTTACTAACCGTGCAATGTAGACCCACTCCGTCCTGATGACGTTTTTCCTGATGATGATGCTGAATCCAGATGCGCAGGAAAAGGCACATGCACAGATTAACGCCATTGTAGGCGAGAATAGATTGCCTGCATCAGGAGATCGACCTTTGTTACCCTTTGTAGATGCTATTTTGTGGGAGACACTTAGATACAACCCTGTCGTACCTCTGTGTGAGTTATCACCTGTCCTGTCAATCGCTTTTGTGATCTTTACGCTCCATACAGTATTTCCGCATGTCGCCGTTGATGACGATGTGTATGAAGGATTTTACATCCCAAAGGGTAAATAATGAATGGTACCATCGAGTTGGTTGATCCGTTGACGCTAAGTTACTTTCAGGTGCCTTTGTTTCGGTAAATAGCTGGTCAGGATGCTGTCCGTTAATATGTCGACGTAGATTGATGCATGCTCCTTTCACCAGGTCATTGGCACGCGATGAAATCAGATACCCAAATCCACATGCATTCATTCCTGAACGATTCCTCAATGAAGATGGCTCCCTCAAACCAAAGGATGTCGAACACATTACATTTGGATTCGGTCGGCGCATCTGTGTCGGGAGACATTTCGCAGATCAGTCTGTTTGGGCTGCTATGGTCAGGGTGTTGGCTTTATTCAAGATATTGAAACCCCTTGATGAGAATGGTGCGGAGATAACCATCGAACCGAAATTTGCGAGTGGTGTAGCTGTGTGAGTGATGACCAACTTGAGATGTCTTTTAGGGAGTATTGATGACACTCTGTGTAGGCACCCTCTTCCGTTCAAGTGCCGGATCGTTCCTAGGTCTCTGGGGATGGATGCCGAGAGATTAGAGATGTTGATTGCTGCTAGCTTTGCTTAGAAACTTTTCTTTCCTCCGAGCCTCTTCGTTTATTCGTTCACCAAGTTCGGCGTTCTTTCGCAAGTGTAATACTAGCTATGTCCACACCAAATCTTTGAGGGTGGCGCCCGTTGTCCTATACAATGAGATAATGCCTACGAGAGGGCCCACATTACCATCCGGGAGGGCGAAATCACTGTGAGAAGTGGTCCAGTAGACACAGGATCAGGACCGACAGACCGAAGGCTTACTATAGTAGCATAGGGAGGACGACAGAAAGTATCAGTAGAACGATAAGAGGCTTCCACACCACTGAAGGAACAAGGTAAGTTCGAGTGATCAGAACCTACATAGTCCGCTCGTTCCACTATGTCTTGAGTCGGCCCGCGATCTCTGGACGCTTGGTTAGATCTTTGATCCTCGTCTTCTTCTGGTCGTCTCGGTCATGATTAGATTGATGAATTGTTTGATCCACAAAGCTCGCGGGGGAGGAACCTGGCCGGTGACCATAACTCCCCAAGTTATTGTCGCCTGCATATCATCTGCTTGGAACGCGTTCTACGCCGCGCGCGATCACTCGGGTGGATCTATTTGGGCTGGTACGACGTGTGAGCTTCCAACTTAGCGGTCGCTGTGTGAAATACAGCGGAAGTAGTCATCCAAGTGGAGCATCCCTACTGCCTCTCGTCACGACATGCCGTTCTCGCTCAACTATGCATCGATAGAACACCCAAAGTACGTCGACGCATCACAACAGAACAGAGTAGCTCGTAACGAGTTCACAAACACAGATGGAAAAACCTCCCCCCACCGCCCGACTTTTCAAACAACCTTCACCCCGTCGTACGTGCGCTCTTCCCCACCGCGCGCTCGTCAACTCACACTGCTGCGTTTCCGCAGACAAAGTCCCCCACCAAGGCAACCGCCACCGCTTCCTATGCCGCCCTCAGGGAGAAACGTGCATGGGACCTCGCCATATCCCCCGCCAAATCCCTCCCCATGCAAGCCTTCATGCTCTACATGTCTGGCGGTGGTGTCCAGATATTCAGTATGGGCATCGTACTCATGCTCCTCCTCACCCCGATTAAGAACATTGCCGGGATGAATGCCGGTGCGTGTCTCCTTGCCCTACTCGACCGACACGCCGACATGGAAAACGAGCAGCCTTTGCCCCCTTTTCCCCAACACCCACGCCCTCCATGACCTCTCTCCCGCTTCAAAAGGCCACCTACGTCCTGTGCAACCTCCTCACCCTCGCCGTCGGTCTCTGGAAATGCCGCTCAATGGGTCTCCTACCCACCGGCACCGGCGACTGGCTCGCATTCGAATCCCGTGGCATAGTGCGTTGTTTTATTTATTTACTTTCCTTGGTACGACGTCATCTTCGCGTGGTTCTCGTTCAATCTCCCCTTGCTTCTGCCTCGGCCCAACTCTTCAGACGCGTTAACGCCTTTTCGTTTGTCATTCTAGCCTCCGGAAATATCGCTTTAGCCCTTGCATCGCAACCATCCCAGCGCCAGTTTAATGATCCGTCCGCGCCGTGCGAGTCCGACTCGAATCACCCATCAATAATTACTCCACACTTACCCGTCGCTTCACTCATCTTTTTTCTCTCTCCTTTGCCTCCTCGCATCCCGCGCGATTCACCTGCGAACAACCTCGGTCGTTACCATTCTTTGCTACGCTTAGAATAAGATGTGGAGTGAAAGAGAGATAGAGAGAACAGGAATTCCCTATTACGTGCCAAGAGGGGGGGATATCATGCATCTAGACCGCGTCCTCCACCGTCTTTCTCCTTTGCACAAGAATCATCATCCGGTGTGGCTCTTCTCCGCCGTTAATATCATCGCGAGGGAAATAACGCGACAAAAAAGAGGACAGTAAGAAAATGAATGAATGAACCAAAAAAAAAAAGAAAACGAAGATTAGGTTGCAGTTTCGGTCTAGACGGGCGACTAAGTTGCCCCTCCGGCGGAATTTACTCAGTGCAGTTGGAGAAGCCATGAACGGTGTTGAAAGAGGAAACATCGAGGACGGGTAAAGAAATCATCATGAACCTGAGGTGTTACGTGAAAGGGGGTGGACGACACACAGAGCTGATGAGAAACGTCAAGGATATATGAGGCAGAAGAGAATCGTAAAAAAGAGTCGTGAAGAGATAAAAGATATCAAACGAGGCGTTCCCGTGGGACAGGACTACATTAAACGATGACACATCTTTGTCTTTTCTTGACCACGGGAGGCTCTAGGGCAGCGACGATGGCCTGACGTCCGTCGACACCGGCATCAATATAGTTCCAGACGGACAAAGTAGACCGACAAGCTCAAACGTACCTCGTCAAACACGTTCTTCAATCCCTTCTGCGTCAGAGCCGAGCACTCTACATACTTGACCGCTCCGAGTTCCCTTGCAAGGCGTTCTCCAAGCTCACTCGTTACGGGTCGCTGCTTCTGTCTGGCCAGTTTCTCAATGACTTGGCTGTCGTCCCTCAAATCAATTTGCGTGCCAACGATGAGGCACGGCACGCCTGGACAGTGATGGTGTACCTCGGGGAACCATTTCTCCTTTACGTTTTCAAAGGATGCTGGCGAGGTGACGCTAAAGCAAACCAAAAAGACGTCGGTCTGCGGGTATGATAACGGACGGAGACGATCGTAATCCTCCTGACCTGTGAAATAAGAATTATAACATAAAACCGAGAAACGAGGGAAAGACGGACGACGAACCGGCAGTGTCAAACAACCCGAGCGTATACGGATCTTCGCCAATCATTACGGTCACGGCGTAGTTATCAAAGACCTAGCATACATGGCTTGGCATTTGCCCGGCATGGCGGAGCAGCGGGACGAGAAGGACAGAAAAAAAGTGAGAGGAAGACGTACGGTCGGGACATACTCGCTCGGAAACTTGTTGGTCGTGTACGATATCAAAAGACAGGTCTGCAAACGTTCACCGGTCACTCGTGCGGCCAAGCACCACAGCGCCCAGAGATGGGGGGACCACACACCTTTCCAACGGCACCGTCGCCTACTACGACGCACTTGATGGTCTGCATAGTCATGGAGAGAAGAGGTACGTGATGACGCTTGGCTGGAAAAGAATGTGACAGGTCAGCAACGCGCGCAGCAAAGACATGCACGAGACCTGTTTCAGGACAGGCCGCACCTCTGCAGCGTGACAACCACGCTGCACAGAGGCTGTGCAAGACCGGGCAAACACGTCCTCGAGGTGATGGCGCACGGGAAGGAAATGATGAGACTCACCGGTCGGAAAGGATCGGTTGACAATGACACGAGCTTGTTAGGCTTGAAGCTAGCGCAATCGCGGCGAGGCACGGTTCGTTCCTGGCGCTGAAAAGAACGCCGATAAGCCGCCGCCATGCTCACAACGAGCGAAGAGAAGACAAAAAGAACGAAAAAGAAACGCACAGCGGACAAAAAACTTGCGAGGTCGATGTTGGCGACGACGAGCGGACGTTGGCCCACTTGAAGCTCTCCTTCGCGACATGAACCGGCCCTAATCAATACAAACACTCGCAAATACGTAATTATTATTATTATTATCATTATTATTGAGTAGTACTGATACAGTGCTCAAGGGTCCTCGTTATGCAAACATTCCATCATACTAGATCCAGACCATATCATGACTCCATCAATGGGGGTTTCCACCAAGAGAGAACACCGCGTTTGGTGCCAGTGACTATGCACGCCTGCGAACCTCGGTCGAAGCACTGCAAACAGTCATCGTCAGCCTCATCGCCTAGTAGAATCTCGTAAACTCACTGCGACCGCTTGCACCTGTTCAGCTGAAACGACACACATCAGCTTGTGTGTGTCCGTAAAGCGCTCTCACTCACATTCGTCGTGGTCCAGCCCGCAGACCACCTCCCCTTTAGCCTTATCCCACACCAACAGGTTTCCCTCCGTCGACCCAAACAAGACCGTCTTGCACCCGCTGGCAAACACAGCACCAAATCCTCGCCATTGTTCACCGGAACAGTCTCCATTCATGGAATACACCTGTTCGATCTTGCCCTTGTGATCGGTCTGCTGGATTCCCACTAAATGAGCTCGCCCTCCCGCCTGCGACACCAATGCATGCGTGCCCTGCACATTGACGTCCAAGTGGTATCTGCGGCCGACAGTCAGCAGATCCTTTAGCTTGTAGTAGTATCAACCTACACTTTAGCCTTGAGGAAAGCATACGCCCGCAGCGTCCCGTTGGGCACCTGACAATACCACCTTTACATAATAAACCGTCAGACCAAATCGAACAAGCTCGCCGACCAAAGTCACATACAGGACACCATCGCTAGTACCGCCAATCAACGCCTCCCCGTCCTCAACAAACTGGATAGAAGTCACATTCTGCCGCAGGATAGACCGCTGGGGCTGCCAAGTGCCTGTCGTCTCTATTTAGCGCCAAAGTCATATGCTCAGGAAAAATAGCTCGCCTTTGATCCATATCCAAACTTTGACGCCTATCCGCGGAATCGCCACAGCAATTCTATCCCGTCTGTATGCAAAACAAATCGAGTCCTCCTTCCCAGCGTCCAGCAACTTCGCCCACTGCCAATGGTTATGATTCTGCCCCCCAAGGGTCAAGTGTACGTAGCAACTCCGAAGCAAGAAACGCACCGTACGTGTCCACTTGCCAATAACGCCATCCCGTCCCAGCGAAACGACACCCATGTCATCCGACATCCAAGCAACCGCCACAATGGGTGCGTTTTGTGCCAGCCGAGCTGTCTCCACTTTGCTCGGCATGTTCCATACTCGGATCGTGCAATCATTACATATCACAGCCAGTCGCTCCCCATCCGAACTAAACGAGATGTAATTGATCCCCGGGTCTTCGTCGCTCTTGATTTGTACTGTACGCAGAGGGTCGTGACTCGGCCATCCGACCGAGCGCTTCCGCGGACGGGCGTTCTCGGCCTCTCCATCAGGATCAGACGTCAACGCACGCTTCTTGCCCTTGCAGTCGTGCGTGGGCGTTGAGCTGTTTGATCCTATTGGTCCGGCCGATTGAGGGGTGTACTGGAGGATGGCGGAAGATGCAGACGAGGGAACGATAGGCCGAGGCGCTTGTATTGGGATGGGTGCCGAGACATTGATAGGAGACTGTGATAAGGATGGACTTGCCCAATCGTTGACCTCTGGGAGTGACGATGAGACCCTTGCTCCCGTGCAACGACGAGCGACTCACCATGTTTTATTTGCGGGGTGGCAGACAAAGGCTGGGCGAACAGCCCAAACCTACCCTGGTCTGTTGTGGATGCAGCAGATCTAGGACCGGAAGAACTATGCAAGAAACCAGGTGGAGATGGAGACGAATACGGTGCAAGGCCAGATAGACCAGGTGGCGTCTTCGACGATCGGGTACTTTCTGGTGTCAACGGCCGTACGACAGGAAGGTTGGGTTTAGAAACAGGCGGCGAGGCACTCGTCGCACTTGCCGCCGTTGCGTGCCCATTCGTCTGCTTGTTGTATGGCCAACCATTCCCAACCACCACCTTCTTTTTGGGTCCTTGTCGCGGCGAGGGCGCACGGGTGCTGACTTTGATAGGAGGGGGCGGGGCAAGCTTCGACGGGCGGATGTTCAGAGGATTGGATATTGTCCCAGTCAATGTGTATGATAGTCGTGGGTCAGTCGCGGACGTTATCGGCTGATAGCCAGGCTTTGATGTGCTTGGTCCGTCACGATGTCTGATCGTAGGGTCTGACGGTTTAGACGGTAATGAAGATGAAGAAGGAAGTGGTTGACATGATTGAAATGAGGCTGAAAATGATTGGTTCGGAAGTTGGGGTAACCTGTTTTCGGGAACGATTAACTTCAGTGATTGCGGCTGTGGGGTTGGAGACGTCTTCGGTGGAGGAAGACTATCGGGGGCAATTGACTCTCTCTTGACAGGTGGTTGCTCGACGGGACTCGGCTGTTCAAAACCGTCATTGGTGTCATTTCATGGAACCCGTTTTGTAACTCACCGCCTGATCAGCAGGACTCGAGGGCTCCCTAGAATCCTTCCTCGTGGTCAATGAATCCTTTTCCCCAACAAACTCTGTGATAAAGCCACCAGAAACGAACGGATTCTTGATGGGTTGACGTTTCGTCACTGGAGTTATGGCAGGCTTCTCAAGGGTGGGCTCCGCTGAAAGAGGTGCAGTGGTGGTCGACAGGGCTGACGTGGGGGAAGCAACAATGGTCTGAGCTGATTGAGACACCGGCGTCTGAGCAGCCACGTTCGATTTCATGGGCGCTACGGGAAGCACGAGGGGTGAGGGAGGACGAGTACGGCGAGAAGCAGCACCTGTAATGAACCCAGGAATTTCGTCGGAATAAGTGGACTGTGATGACGGGGATGACTGGATGTCCATGTCGACGGTCTCGGAGGACACAGGGCTGGTCGGCAATGTCCTGCTAGTGCCATTTTCGATGTGAATCCAGGGCGCTCCCAGATTCACTGCAGGCGCTTGCTGTTTGATGGGGAGTGAAGGCAATGTATTACTTAGTGGGGGAGCTGTTGAGAGTGTGGGCACCGCTGAGTCATGAGTAAGAAATTCACGAGGAGCTGATAGGGGGGTGCTGGGGGGCGAGCCTATGCTCATCGGAGAGAGACTTCTGGAGTGATCATTTGACAATATCTACAATAGCTGAGAAAGGGGAGACCGGTGGCGTGCAATACACTTACTGGAGGATCATCAGGTTGCGGGATCAGTTGAGGAGACGGGTCGAGCACAGGATGTTTTACAGGAGAGGAAGTCTCTGGAGGTGGTTTGTGTAGTACTTGCGATTCGTCGTGCGCGAGGGTGGGAGGAACTACCTGGACAGCACTCACAGACCATGTTGGCTTTGCTTGTACGCCAACGGAGACATGTGTAGGCGGGGGAGGGGCTGATGAATCTAAGTGCGACGCACCGAACGCTCATGCGGATGGATTGCAGGAGACAGCAGGAACACTCACCATGGAGGGCGCTCACCTGTTCGTGTTGTTTTGTCCACGTCCTGCGCATCTTGGGAGGGATGACATGAGAGACGGGGGGGTCGGAGAAGGTATCGTCATGAGCGATCTGTTTTTCGACCTCGTCCTCCTCGTCCGAGTTTGAGTCGTGGACGGAGAAGAGGTCGCCTTCGAAGATGACAGCCTGGTCGGTGAAGGAACCGTCTTCTGAGGGCACGGAAAGGAGAATCTCCTTGCCTGGTTTTACTTCGATTCTCTTCTGTGCAAAGAGAGAGAAGTAAGCGACGGGCGGGTAGTGAGGGTCCTCCGAGATCTCGACCCGTCTCAGGACGACGTGAGCCTTTTGACTTGCGCCATGGCGTCGAAAACGAAGGGCCCCCTTTACGCCGAGGACAGAAGTGACTAGCTGAGCAGACGACTCGCTGTTGGAGTCATCCATGTCAAGGTCCTACTAATAGCAGTCACGTGTTGACTAGAACACACATCCACGTCGATACGAAAACTACCAAACAAAAAACCATGCGCTTCTTGATATCAGTCCTCGTCTTCTTCGCCGGGGCACTCGCAAGGTCCAGCTCGGGCGACAAGGTCCTCGTCGTTCTCGACCCTTCGCTCGACAAGTCCAATTATTCCATCTTCTTCGGGGGACTACAGAGTCAGTCTTGCCGTGCTCCTTGCCTTCCACATCTCACCCGGTCTTGTCAGAACGAGGATACGAACTGACCTTCCGCGCGCCAAAAGACGCCAGTCCTGCCATCACCGCGTACGACCAGCCCAACTATGACCACGTCGTCCTCTTCGCACCCGAAACAAAGTGTATGTCGCCTTCCTTTCTTCCTAGGTCCAGCAGTATTCAACGCTCCGTAGCATACGCCCAGGACATCACCCCACAGTCCTTAGTCGGCCTTCTCGCAGAGGACACCAATCTTCTCATCACGCTCTCTCCAAAACAAACTCCACTTTCCTCCCTCGCAAACGAGTTCTCCCTCATCCCGCCGCCTCCAGGGATGCCCCTCGTCTCCCACCACCCCAAACGCGGAGAACCCCCAACCCTCATCCCCGTCCAGGTCACAGACTCACCCGTCCTCTCCGCAGCCACTCAGCCAGTCTGGTTCTCCGGCGCACCACACGCTCTCGGCAACAGTCCATACCTCGTTCCCATCCTCCGCGCCCCCGTATCGAGCTTCGCAGCCGACTCCACGCATGACTCGGGCGCACCCGCCATAGTCGACGCTACAGAGCGCAACGGAGAGGGTCTTTGGGCTGGCAGCCAACTTGGCCTGGTCACCGGCTTCCAGACGACCGTCAACTCTCGCGTCGCCTTTGTAGGCGGCGTCGAACTCTTTAGCAACGAGTACGCTAGGAAGGCTCTCCCCGACGGTACACCATCCGGTAACGCACAGTTCGTCAGGGACCTCGCCGCCTGGGTCTTCCAGGAGAACATGGTCCTTCGCATCGATCGCACAGAGCATCATCGCGTCAACGAGACCGACGCGCCGGAGATGTACACCATCAATGACCAGATCGTGCGTTGCTGGTCGACCTTCACTCTCCCATAAGACCGCTCACACCGATGTTGCAGGTTTATACTGCGTACATTTC
>JBBPMR010001316.1:0-10507 GCA_038090415.1 Rossbeevera mucosa | reverse complement strand
CAGGGCTCATAACCTGTTAAGTCACTAAAATCTGGCTAGACTGGGAATCGAACCCAGGTCCTCCCTATAGTACTGGGATGCCTAACCACTAGGCTATCTGGCCGTTCCCTTATTGTCTAGGTGTGGATTCACAATCCAACAGTTTCCATGTCACGGAAATAGGCTTTAGCAGCCTCAATGTCCATCCCCTGAATAGCACTTTGCCAGTTGACTGCTGGCGCCTTAAAGGGGTTTGTTTGTTGCGCAGTTTTCTCTGCGGCGCGGACTTGTTTGCCCTTGAACTTAGAGCATTCTTTGCGGTGTCCTCCACGCGAGAACCCACATTCTGTGCAGCGAGTGGATGCTGCCTTACAATCCTTGGCTCGATGTCCTTCTTTGCCGCAATTGTAGCAGCCAATTGCATTGATTTGCTGTGCTCCTTGTGTTGAGGCAACGGCGGCGGCAAAAGACTTGGAACCTCCTCCAAAGTCCGATGGTTCTTCCCACACTTGAGCTGCTCCTATGTCCATTGCATTGGGGTCCTTTCGGGGTCCCTTGCGGTATTCGAAAGCTTCTAGTGCTTCCCCATGCTTTTGGAGTATCGTGATGTAATCCGCCACTAGTCCGCAGTGCTCATCGGCTATGAAGATTTGCCTTATAATATCTTGTCGGGTGTTTTGCTCTAGAAGTGCAGTGCCCATGTAATCACCACAATCAGCTTCCTCATATAGAGTTAGCCACTTTGTGATGAATACCTGCATTCTTTCATTTGGTCCTTGTTTAAGAGCCATCAACTTTCGTAGTGATAAATCTTTGTGATTCCCTATTTGGAATCGGTTTCGTAAACCTCTTTCGAGTAAACGGGGGCTGGGATAAAGCTGGGTATCTCTACATTTTTTTAATTGGTTACGGGCCCAGGTTCCCACACCATTCTTGTCCTCCTTTGCGCCGATCCTTGATAGCGTGGCCATGCATCTTTCTTTGTCAGAGGGGTAAGCCTCTTCGTTTATCTCCATGAAGACTTGCATCTTCAGCCACCATTCTTCAAATCTACTATACGACCCATCGTAGCTCCCTGGATCCGGTACCACCGCTATCTTTTTTTCTACTTTTACTTGTGGTGCAGGCTTAGCTGCTGCGTTTGTGGCTGCTGCCTCTGTAATGGCGAATCAATTTTCAGATGCCTGGACGGTTGCATTTAGCGCATTTATGACCGCATTTTGATCTGCGATCTGCTGCTGCAGCGATGCGAGCAGAGCGGCGATATCTGCGTTCGACATATTTGGTGTAGACGGGATTGGGAATGAAGCGAGGAGATTGTCTTTCTATTTTTAGACACATAAGATCGTCGTTTGGATCGTATGAAGGGTATCGTAGTTCGGGAGTTAGGGATTCTTCTTTTGGCTCAATTTTAACAATCGGCGAAAGAAGTCGAGTGAAGTTATGAGTAGCTATTGTGACCGAGTAATAGCTCACGAAGAGACCAGCTGCGATCTACCTTGGGTGATACTCACGAAGAGACCAACAACCAAGATACCTAAAGGAAAAACAAAAACGTATACTAAATGGAGGGAGTCAAGGAACCGGGAATGCCTGGCTACGGCACAGATTTAGGTCTATAAGCCTGCGAATCTTTCAGAAGAGATCGCGATTCTGTCGTTTGCACGGTATCGACTCTGCTGCACTGACCCACTTTGTGCCAAGGGATTGATTCTTATTTTCTAGCGGTCAGAAGGGTTCCCTCGAATGGGATCTACCCTGACAATGCGAACTAGAACTACGCCGAACGAGCGTATATGCAGCAGTGGTGAGACGGTTGCTTTCCGTCGAGGGTAACCTGCTCAAGGGTTCTCTTATACTCGATGTGAGTGGTCTCCCTTAACTCTGGGATCCGAGTATAACCACCGCAATAAAAGATGACGAGAGGGGACGGCGCGATGAGGGCCTCGATAGTTTGATGGTTGTGTCACGTGTACCGGTGACGGGTGAGGTAGTGAGAATAGAGTCTGTTCTTATGTTGGCAACGACCAAAACTATACAGTTATGGCACTAGGTCACCACCAATAATACTAAGACACAAGGGAGGACTCTGCTTTAGGTCGGAAATCAACCAGAACAGACTAAGGAGTCTGACTGGACTGGCATTGTATATATACTACTTTACATGCGGCGGCCATGAGGCGTACTTTAGGGCAGGTGCTCAGTAAGCGATGACGTACCGTGCGATAAACTACTATGTATGTACTAAGTGTTCACACGACTTATGAGAACGAGAGTCTAGAACTACAACATGAGGCTACCATGCGTTTAACATGCACTAACCATGAGGTATGATGTCATAGTGGTCTGGACTCGAGTCACGTGACACGATAAAATATGCTCTGGCGCTAAGATGCGGGATAAGATAGGCGCGCGCTTAGATAAGATAAGATAAGATAACGAGAGCGCTTAAAAGCTAGGTTAAAGAACGAGGTTTGTAACAGTATGTGGTTATGAAATTTTCATTTCGCCTCCAATCTCTTGCCCATGCCCACGCCCCTCCCCCTTGTGCCACAACAAACACGATAGAGATGGTGACGTCGTTGTCTCACCCCTCATCTCCCTCTCGCTCTCACACGGGGCCCACTACCCCTCTTACCTCTCGCCCTCGCCCTCACACTGCAACGCACATGTTGGAGACGACAACACAGCGTCCCGGCGACCATGACTGGAACAACAACAATGGTGATGACCATTGCGGCAATGGCAATGACCACAACCCCCTCCCTCTTGCTTGTGCACTCGGCCCACTCGCACCTGCACCCATGCCCCTTGCTCTTGCCCCCGCCATCGCATTGCAATGAATGTAATGGCGACGACTACTATGACTACGACGTTATCGCGTCATGTCGTCATCGTCGTCTCACCTCTCACCTTGCTCTCGCTCTTGGCCCACCTCCCACTCCCACCACTCCCTCTCGCCCACCCCCACACCCCTCCCTCTTGCGCCGCAAGAAACGCGATAGAGATGGCGACGTCGTTTCGCCCCTCACCTCCCTCTCACTCTCGCATGCAGCCCACCACCCCTCTCACCTCTTGCCCTTGCCCTCGCACCGCAACGCGCACATCAGAGACGACAAGGACGACAAAACGCATCATCGCCATCTCGCCGGTCTCGGTCTCGGCCCACCCCCCACTCTCACCTCTCACCCTCGCCCTCTTTCTCTCTCCCTTGCACCGCGCACACGGACCTGACCGGGACAACAACCCCAGGCCACAATGCCAACACAGATGACAATGGCAATGATGAAATGTGTCGTCGCCATCTCACCGGTCTTGGCCTCAGCCCACCCCCCACTCTCACATCTCGCCCTTGCCCTCTCTCTCTCCTTTGCACCGCACACACAGACCTGACTGGGATGATGGAAGACATCATTGATGACAAAGCGACAACAACCACCAACCCCACCACCCCCACCAGTGTGCGATGACGAGGTGACAACAACAACGACACCAACACACCAACATGCGACGATGACACGTGGGTTTGGTAGCGTCTTGTATGAAGCCGCGGCCTGGGCCTAAGCCCGGGCTTTTGGGCCGGGCCAGGCCGTCTTTGGGGGCTTTGCAGGCTTGGAGCCTGGCTTGTGATTTCACAAAGCCTCCAGCCCCCTAAGCTGGGCCCGAGCCGGGGCTTTCAGGCCGAGCCGGGCCGCAGCATCACTAGGTGTGTGCAACAGGGTTCTCCAATGTGGTGTCTGTCATGGCTGTGAAATGGACAAGTGATGAGATTGAAAGTAGTGTTTAAAAGTCCAGTTGCTAAACCAGTAAAAGACTGGCAACCGGACCAGGACTGGACCAACAGGCAACTGGACCATGGTTGCGGTCACCTCATATTACACTCACACATGGTTCCGGTTGCCTACAATTTGAATCTAATTATGGACTGGTGAAAGACTGGTCATGACTGGTCACAACTAATTCTACATTTGAACGACCTCCGCTGATTTGGCAGCTTCACATTCCCATGCAGCCATCTCACTGTCCTAGGTGGCAAGCTCCTTGAACTTGTGCAGAAAACTTCATCAACCTCAGAAGAGTTGTCAGCTGCGTGGTCAACAATTGCACCTCACCATACAAACTTCATGACCTGCAGCTGTTTAAACTTGTCAGTGCCAAGTTGTGAGCACTGATCAGTAGCAATTTCTGCACTGGCAGAGAAAAGGCATTCACAGGGCACTGAAGTTGCTGGGACTGCACAGATGTCTTTTGCAACACGTGCAAGTGTTGGGTAGATAGTTGCGTGTTTCTGTTACTGATAAATAACTTGAAAAGTGGAGAAGATAAGAAAGGGACATACCGACCACCATGCCACAACATCGGTCTCCTTTGAGACGTCATCGGGTAGATAACTATGAAGTTCAGCAGCCCACCCACCACCATCAGGCTCTCGCATTGTCTGCTGCACCAACTGGCGATGATGGCAGTTAAACTCGGATTCCAAGTTTTCGTCTACGTTCGCATACCGAGCAGCATCGTTGGATCCCAGAGTGGACATGTTCAGTGCAGCAGAGGATGTGCAAGGCCGGTCATTCCAATACTCTTCCACACAATGAAGTGCTCAAGATTATTGAGAAGACTGCCAATTCTTGGCATGCAAGTTCCCAGCCTTGATCTCCTTCTGCTTCTCTTCTGGCCCTCCCCATGCCATCTTGATGTACGTCAACTTGTAGTATGGATGAAGAATGAGAGCAAGGATGTAGGCAGGTTTTTCATCGAACTTATTGTAGTACTTTCTGATCTTCGTGAAGCCATGTTGAATAGCTTCCTTGTATAACGAGAACCTTTCAGCCTTTTGTTTGACCTCCCAAGCTATCTGAAGCTCCTCGAATGCAGGGATGGCATGCCAAAGAGTTGATTGATGCTCGTAAGAGAAATAATGTTGAATGGAGTTGGCATCAGAGATGATAGTGCGAGTATTGTTTACATAGTCCCAATATGAGGGTTTGAAAGCGAACACCATCCATGGGATGTGTTTAACGGAATTACCTAGGCGCCGGATGGTTGTAATGGGCCCAAAAAGTTCATCGGCACTATCAATAAAAAGGTTAATCAGCTATAGGATGTTGGTGTCAGTATCATTGACCAGAATTGCAATGGTAACACGTACCTGACGCAGTTCATAAGCACGACCAAGCATACTGTTATGCTTGGCCCGGGTAGGGACGAGCGTAGCCTTTGTGAGTCGAAAGTTCGAAGAGTGGGGATGAAGGGTACCGCCGTGAGAGTGGCAGTCGCAGCTGTCGTTCTATCGATTGTAGAGACGACTGTGAACACAATCAAGGGAAGTGTCACAAGTCTTAGCGTTCAGTCAAGTGTAGGACGAAGACACACAGAGGGTTCACCCGAAGGAGGGAAGGATCAAGGTGGGCTAGATTGACGATGGTATGAAGGTACAAAGGAGATCTAGCTTAGGGAATACGGACGGTATGGAAGGGTTTATATAAGTACAGGGAAATGAAGATGACTAATCAGATGGAACACCATGGAATACGGTGGAATGGAATGAGTAATCCGCAGTAATGAAGATAAGTCAGGAATGCTGCGGATTCGTAATGGTTACAGAGAAGTATGAGTCATCGTGACTGCGGATGCGTCAGCATGAGTCATGAAGGAAGTGATGACTAAGTAGATGGGCTAAGGGTATTATGTCATCACAGAAGAAAAGAAATGGCCTAAGCGTGGTTTGAACGCAGAGACTCTGTAGTCCGTAGTGAAAACAAGCGAGAAAGGAAAAGAAAATAAGCCGATCGTAACATTACCCCCCTGCTATGTCCAAGCTACCCAGTGAAGGACTAGAAGTCTCCGTAGGAGGGGCCTGGGGATCTGGTGACGTTAGCATAGGCAGTGTTGTCCCAGACATCATTGTCGACAAGAGTATCGTCCTCAGACGGGGAACGACGTTGGCGAGGAGGAGGGATGGGACGAATCCGATTAGATCGACGAGAGCGGTTCGAGCGGGAAGACCGAGAGGATTGGGGAGAGGAAGCCGGAGATGAAGCAGGGGACGGAATACCTGGGGGACGACGTAACGGGCATCGTCCTTGATTATGACCAGGTCGCCAGCGTAGGCAGATGGCGCATTGATAAAACATGCAGTCGTTGCGCCGATGTCTGAGGCGGTGGCAGTGGAAGCATGCTTCATGGTACCGAGGGTGTGACTGTGTAAGTGGGGTTTGTCCGTGGTTACCAGTCCAATGGGCTTCTGCGCGGTCAAGGAAGTCAATCTCTTCAGATCCGAGTGGGGACGATGATGCAGATGGTGTGTCTGGTGAGGGAATGCGTTGCTGCCGGCTAAGTTCGAGGAGATAACGGTCCAGGTCCTGTAAAAATTCCCCCATACCTAACTGATAGAGGGCGACGGAGAGAGCGCCCCGGAGTTCGTTCCGAATCATGGCTAGGAGGGAGCCGATAAAGCCAACATGGGCTTGCGCCGTGACGTGGGACGCAATTGGGGTGAGTCGTTCAGCTTGGAGGTAGGCGCGATAAAGGGCATAGAGTGGGGAGCCAACGTCCAGATAGGCTGTGATGGAAGTGGCGAGACGGGAGTTGGTGATGAACTGATTCATGAGGCGAATATATTCCTCATCTGGGAAATCGTCACGGAGGCGGCTGGCGTAAAGGGGAACGTCGACAGAGAGGATGGGCACAGGGAGTCGTGCGGACGGTGTGGTAGCGAGGGAGACAGGGGGTAGTTCTTCTTGGGCGTACCATCCGGAGGCAGAATGGTCACCCCAACCGGCATCGGCAGTGGTGGAAGTAGTATCTAAAGGTGAGGAGGAAGAGACGGGCGAAGAAACAGAAGACAGAGTGGAAGAAGTAAATTCGATGGCCATGGTGAATAACGAGTTTTGTAAAGATTAAGAGTGACGTTGTGATTTTCTGGTCGAAGAAGATGGGGGTGAAGAGGAAAGAGGGAAAGCGAGGGGATGGAGTTTTTTATAGCTTTCAAGGAGGAATTTCGCATGCCGCAACTCCGATTCGGCAATCCATGAATCTTCTTCAGCGGAGTATCCTTTCCACCGGATCAGGAACATGCGGCGTGACGGGGTTCCGCGATGGCGTAAGATCCGTTCTATTTCGTATTCTTCTTTGCCTTCTATAAGTTCCGAGGGTGGCGCAGGGAAGTTTTTCCCATGGACCAGGTTTTCGTGGTAAGGGGTGAGAAGGGAAGCGTGGAACGTGTTGTGAATTTTCCACGTTTTGGGGAGGCGCAACTTGTACGTGATTGGCGATAGGACTTTTGTGATGGTAAAGGGGCCTTCACGTTTCGGGGCAAATTTGTTATGAGTCATGTTTCGGCGTAAGTTCCTGGCTTCGAGCCAGACTTTATCTCCGAGGGTAAAGGGGACGAAGTTTCTGTTGGACCGAGAGGCCATTACTTGTCTGGCGAGTTCATGGGAAGCGAGAGCTTCATCACGGGCCGCAGCGAGGTTTTTGAGACGAGTTTCGACGGCGGGGATGTTGGTTTCAGCGATGACAGAAGGAAGGGCATGGGGCTCGAAGCCGAGGATCAGGGAGAAAGGAGATTTATTGGTAACGGAATGAGGGCGGTGATTATGTGCGAATTCGGCGTGGGAGATCAGGTCGGACCACGAGGTAGGGTTGCTTCCACAGAAGATCCGAAGGTATGTTTCTACTTCTTGGTTCACACGTTCCGTCTCTCCATCGGATTGGGGATGATAGGCAGTGGATAGGGAAAGATCGTATCCCAAGAGTCGTCCGAGTTCTCGGGCGAAGGCGGAGGCGAATTGTGGTCCGCGGTCAGAGATAATCTTGTCATAGAGTCCGAAGCGTGTGTATACTTTGTGGAAAAAAAGGGATGCTACGCCCTCGGCGGTGATCGTTTTCTTAGTGGGGCAGAGAATTACCCCCTTACTAAGTCCGTGGTCGACCACGACCAAAAGAGAATCGAAACCGGAGGAGGTAGGAAGGTCTGTGATGAGGTCACAGGAGACCTGTTGGAAAGGGCAGGAGCAGGCAGATTTGATAGGGGAGAGCGGAGGGACAGTGGGATGCGTATTTGCTTTGTTCTGTTGGCACAAGGCGCAACCTTCGACGTATTTCCGAACGTATTGGGCCAGGCCAGGCCACCAGAATTCAGCGGCGACAAGCTGGCGAGTTTTTAGATAACCCAGGTGACCGGCGGAGAGGTGATCATGACAGCGCTCCAAAACAGAGCGGCGGAGGGAGTCAACAGGGGGAACATAGACACGGTCCTTGTATGTGAGAACGCCAGAGGTGAATTGCCAATCGGAAAGGCGAGACCGAAATGCGGGGGGTACTTTCCCATCCAATGCTTGGAGGGCTTGCAAAACGAGGGGATCGTCTTTCGAGGAGGAGGCAATGATGTCGTTCAGCGAGGAGTCAAGGAGACGGACAAAGAGGGAGTTGGGGAGAAGGACTGTGTTGTCGTTGTCAGAGGTATCGGGGCAGAGATCGGAGTGGCGAGAAAGGGCGTCTGGCCCGGCAAGGAGTTTACCCGCTACATGTACGATTTTGAGATCAAAGTCTGAAAGGTCAAGGAGCCAACGAGCTTGTCGTCAGTTTAGATGTTGCGCTTAGCGGAAGTAGGTAAGGTTCTTATGGTCCGTGAAGACTTGGACCGGGAAGGGGGAGCCGTGGAGGTAATGTCTCCAAGTTTTAAGGGCACGGATGATGGCGAGGAGCTCTCGGTCGTAGATATCATAGTTTCGCTCTGCGGTGGAGAATGTTTGGGATAGGTAGGAGCAGGGGTGCCAATCACCGTTCGAATCGGTTTGAAGGAGGTTGGCTCCGGTAGCATACTTGGAGGCATCAGTGGCAATGGCGAACGGGGCAGAGAGGTCGGGGAGTTGTAGGACAGGTTTCGAGAGGAATAGTTGTTTTAAGTTTTGGAAAGCTTGTTCACAGGCGGGGGTCCACGACCAGGCAAGGTTTTTCTTGGTGAGGTCGAGGAGAGGGCGAGCGACAGTTGAGTAGTCTGGGATGAACCGGCGGTAGAAGTTGGCAAAGCCGAGGAAGGAGCATACTTCCTTGACTTTGGTGGGTACTGGCCAAGAGGCGATTCCGTCGAGTTTAACGGGGTCCATAGCGATCTGTCCGGGTTGGACGATCATACCCAGGTATTCAACCTCTTTTGTGGCGAAATTACATTTAGAGAGACGAAGACGTAGGTCGAGTTCTTGCATCCGTTGAAGGACACGCTTGGTTCGTTCTGTATGAGTGGTATTGTTGGGTGAGAAGATAAGGAGGTCGTCCATATAGATGATTAACCACCCTTCGGCGATCATATCGCAGAAGGAATCATTCATGAACCTTTGGAACGTGGCAGGTGAATTGCATAGTCCGAAGAACATAACGGTCGGTTCGTATAGCCCCTTGTGGGTAATAAAGGCGGCTTTCCACTGGTGGCCGTCTTTGATGCGGACGTTGTTGTACCCCCAGCGGACATTGAATTTGGTGAAGACCTTGGCGTCCTTGAGTTTGTCGACGAGATCGGAGATGAGGGGGAGTGGGTAAGCGTCACGAACAGTGTGCTCGTTGACATATCGGTAATCTTGGCATGGGCAGAGTTTGCCATCCTTCTTTTTGATGAAGAAGAATGGGGAGGCTTGGGGAGAATTTGAGGGTCGGATTTTCCCTGAACGAAGATTTTCTTCAAGGAAGTCGTCAGTAGCTTTTCGTTCGTCTGAAGACAAGGGGTAAAGTTTCCCAATTTTTGGGACAAAAGATTCATTGAGGTTTATCTCGTGGTCGTAGGGGCGCGAGGGAGGAACATGATCGGTAGATTCCTCGGAGAAAACTGAGGCGTAGGCTTTGTATTCCTTGGGGAGGACAGGGGGTGGTTTTGCCTTCTCGGCAGCGGCAGCGAGTTCGGTGGAGGAGGTGATCTTCCTACACAAAGGGGAGCCAAGAGGAGCGAAACGGCAAACTCCACGGATGACTCGGTTGATGGTTCTATTCTCCTTAGCTCGAAGGATGTAGTCGTGGGGGTCACTGTAATCCATATAGGATTGGAGACGATCCTGAGCATCGGGAGTGACATTCGTATGTCGGGGTGGTTTAAACGGGGTCAGGGAAGGGGGGCGGAAGATGGAGTCGTGTCGATGGGAGTCAGCGACATAGGTGGTATATAGGTCCTTCAACTGATCACAGGATTCGTCGATGGAGAGCGTTTGAGCTTTCCAGTCAATGACGGGGTTTGTTGAGCGAAGCCAAGGGAGGCCAAGGATGAGATTTTCCTTGCTGCAAGACATGACATGGAAGAGGACTTTCTGAGAGACCCCTTCGGTGTTTACGTATAGGGTGCAAGTATAGCGGATTTCGCCATTCTTGTTTGTGGACTGGTCGACGTTTCGTACTAGGATGGGGACGTCGAGTTTGGTGGTGGGGAGTCGATGTTTTCGTACGAACATCCAGTCGATGCAGGAGATATCTGCACCGCTGTCTATGAGAGCGCAGGTGTCAACGACTTTCATGGTGTGCGAAGGTACCACAAGCTGCAGGG
>JBBPMR010001314.1:0-10512 GCA_038090415.1 Rossbeevera mucosa | reverse complement strand
TATCGATATCGATGTCCGCCAATCTCAAAATGGCGAATATGAAACCGACGGTGACATCGCTGCCCAAGGCCGTTGTTGCGTTATAGCAGAATTTAGGAACGAAGTAGGGAGTTCTGAGAAAGATCCATATTTTCAAGCCATAGGAAACTACCTGAAGTTCACAAGATCGCATGCGCCCAAGATGCCCCATTCTCCTTTGTGTTGCTATCCATTTCTGGTTAGTTTTCATGTGTAAATGCCAAGAGTAGATTTACTGACAATGATCTGTAGGACCATACACTGACTTTGCCGGCGCTGCTTGGAATTTGCGTCCAGCGGTGCAATTATTAGGGAGACTTGCTTTCCATGTCTATTGTACCGACACTGAGGATCTTGTCGTATTGGCACGCTACATGGCTGCGTTCCGCAAGGCTATCCGATCACTGAAGGAATACTACGAGACCTTGGTGCCACCGTCCTCGTCAATATCACCGTCATTGCAGCTTTTCCCGTACCCTACGACCTACACCTGTCGGATCACCGGGGAGAAAACCGAAATCGTATACGAAAACAAAGTGTCAGAGACGCAACTTGTGTTTTTCGGGTCCGAAGGCTCGAAAAAGGGACATCGGATCTGTATCAAGTTCGTTCGGCGATACTCGACAGACGCTCACGAATGTTTGCGTATCACTGGGATATGCTCCTACGTTGCGTGGCTTCGAGGCGATCCCCGCTGGATGGTTTATGGTTATAATGGACGATATCAGCGACAGGTACGAAACGTTATCCAGCGGGCTAGTCTCCGACACGGTCCCGGAGGTCGTGGCAGAAAAAACTATCGGCATTCCACAAAGCTGGTTACGTGCATGGGGATCTGCGAGATACGAACATCATGACGTGCAAGTCGGATGCAAAGGATTTCAAGTTCATCGATTTTCGATTGGGCTGGGAAGGTGAACGAAACGACATACCCACCTTTTGTCAACAGGCAGATTTGGCGGCCTCAGGGTGCAGTGGACTGGTTACCTATTCGAGCGGAGCACGACATCGAGATGCTTGATCGCATGCGAAGTTGGGTACAAGGACGTTGAGTACGGGATTGAACGTGATACCAATACACTAGTATATGCGAAAATATTGTCTGCGGTCATCATTCCAAGGCCACGATCTATCAAGTCATCTAGTATCTCGGATTTATGTCCGAATAAATTCATGTTATTACTATTCCTAACAATCCAGGCATCTCAGAAAGATTATTGATTGGTCATTGTATTGAATGATAGTACTATCCGCTTGAAGCTAGCGTGGGCCGCACCGTTGCTTCTTTCCCAGTATCTATTCCTTTGCAGCCGTCGTCGGTTCATCTGTCATCTTCGAAACGACTACCATGCCCTCAGGCTGTCTATTATAACATCATGCTATGCACAAATATCAACGTCGTCATCTTTCTAGTACGGTGACATTCAAAAAGGATTGAATAAGGTCAAGCTTAGCTCACCGAAAAGCGTGGTGAGTAGTCAAGTGATAACGTGCAGTTTATGGAGCGCTCTCAGTTAATGTCCTGCCACCAGGCAGAACGGAAGGTATGATATCATGATCAGCGAAGATACTATTGTTCGCCAACGTAGCGAGAAGTACGGCATATTTGCAAGCCGGATTAACTGACTCCACGCCGCTACATACACGGAGTCACAAAACCACAGCCGTCACTCGACGCGAAACGTGGGCATGATCATTCTGTGATATTTCGGACCAACCCGCTTATCACTTGTGGTCCTGCAGTGAATTGCACCCGAGAACACGCTTCGACATCACCTGTTCTGAGGGCAAACCCGGCCGCGGTGCTCCGGACTCAGAGGCAGCTGACTATCAGAATAAATTTGGCTGTGTAGCTTGCGATGATCTCACGAGCGAATGCGTTGGGACCCTACCATCACGATTCCCAGTTGACGATTCGAAGATGAGGTTCACTCTGTGGCGAGTTGTGTCATTTCACTCATCTTTCCGACTTACAGCAAGTTGTGGGTATGCGTGTCGTTGTTGACCCACAAGCTATGTGATCAGTAGACATCGCCGTTAACTTGGAGTTTTGGTGATTGAATGTTTTACTAGTACTCAATTGCCTCTTCACTCGGTGATGGCCACGCCGTTACTACTGAGCAACATCGATCGGAACAAGACCGGAACCGGAAGTTGTGGGAGATGACATCATATCACAACTGGCGCTCTAGCGGGGCTATGTCTTAGACTTTCGTCATGACACGAGGTTCCTGGGATATTAGGTAAATATACCCTGGCATGATGCAGTTCCCAAGGTGCTACCAGCACTCTATCCACTGCCCGCTGGGACCTCAGCCAACCAGTGGGACTGGTTTCCACCCATAACCAGGTTTACGGCTGGTCTTGACGACTGCGTTGCAAGTTTTTCATTGTCAACGACGGTTGAAATCCGAACAGTGGTCAGTAACATCCAACTTGCTGTGTGAGGTTTCACCAGACTTGACCAGCCTCAGCTATGCATCATCAGAGTCGGCAATGATTCCCGACTCATGCGAGATTGAACCATATATCCCTCAGTTTTTTTGGCGTTTTTGGCTCTCAGACAAGTGTGTTCTCCCCCGGCCTATCCTTACTGAAGCCAAGCGCTGACGCACACACCTTCCTTTTATTTTCTTTCAGAGACCCTCACAAACACACGCTCGACGACCATCGAGTGCACATATATGATGTCTTCCACAATGTCCTCACTGAGACCCGGCGCATCCCCGAGCAAACGCGCACAATCTTTGACGACCTCTGCGGCGCTGCTACACGTACCTTCGAGCCTTCACCCGGTGCAGACTCACGCTCCACAGAGGACGTGGACATGGAAGTGCTCGACGAGGGGTGTCGTGTGGCGCTACGCACCGCTGAACAGGCGTTTGTGCGCCTTGAGAACGAGGTCGAGCGGATCCTTGCCGAGCTTGTCGTACGGATCCGCGCCCGGACGCATGCCGGATGCATTGATCCAGTATCAGAATCGAATGCGGATGCGGCTACGGACGTAGGATCACCATCGGGATCGGGATCGGGTTGCTGTACTGCTCTAAGGCGGTTCGAGATATCCATGTCGAAACACGACCGGGAGAAGGTGCTCCGGTATTTCGTCTTCCTACGATATCGTAACGGTGAAGCATACAAGGAGACAGTCAGTGGACTGGCTCGGGGTGTCAAGGGGCGGCACACTTGGCATCGCGTTCGGCGGCGAGCTATCTTGGGTATATTTCACGCATTCCTGGATCACGTCGGAGACCCCGGCCGCGATGGACGACAGTCTCACCATCGGTTCGAGGAGTTCGATTGTTGGCGGTTTTTGGACGCGGAGATCTGTTTCGGGGTTGCATCCGAGGAACAGCAGTTTGTGCTCCCTGATACGTGTCTCGCCTCGTTGGACGAGGACTTTGGGAGGGACCCGTGGGTATCATAATCGGCTTTTTACGCCAGCTGACTGTGTCCTCATCGCAGGTCCTCGGCCCATCTCCTGTTTCCGGTTATGCCGAGGTTGGCATTGTACATACTCGGTGTTCAGGATCAGGATCAAGATTACAGTGCGCCCGTGGACCGAGTGCAAGGCTCTAGAACCGATGCTACTGTCCGCCTCGATCTGCCGGGGCACGATCGTAATGACGGCGCTGTCTGGATCGACGTTGGCATCGAGTCACCCTCGGACGTTCACTTGCGCAATGCCTCCCTTCTGCAGCGAAATCCTACCCACCTTTATTTCTCCTCGCTCCCTTCCCTCGTCAAAGCGCTCGCCAACTATGACGAATGTCGTTGGATTCCTGAACATATCGACTATGCACGACTGAAACAACGCGCGCGGCACAAGGCGACGCTGGAACAGGTTACCAAGACATTGCTTATAAAGGGCAACGTGCTGCTAGTTAATCTGACGGATGAGGTATCCAAGGTTGGACAAGACCCGGTCTGTCATGGTGGGTTCTCGGATGTGTGGAAAGGGGTCTGGAAAAACGCGCTGGGGCAGTCGAAAACGGTTCGTGCTTGCCGTTGGAGTCGTCCTTTTGCACTGACCTTGCTTGTGTCAGGTGGCACTCAAGTACTTGCGACAGTATCAAAGCGTGGCTGGCGATGTGCGTGACAAGCTGTTGAAGGTAGGTGTTTCGACGATCTATTGATTCCTTTCTTTACGCGCGGGTGCCTCAGAGATTGAAAGCGGAGGTCGCTGCCTGGCATCGTCTACAACATGTGAACATCTGCCCACTTTTCGGTGTCGTTCAATCTGTGCAATCCATCGCGATGGTGTCTCCGTGGTGCAACAACGGCACGATCATGCAGTATATTCAGCGGGAGGATGTCTACGCTGATCGATTAGCGTTGGTAAGCGGAAACGAAGAGAGAGACGTTCGTTGCATTGACGAACTGCCTCGCCACGTTCTCATAGCTGCGACAGATCGCGTCCGGCTTGCGCTACCTCCACCACATGAAGCCCGTAGTAGTGCATGGGGACCTCAAAGGCGTATGTCCTCCATTCCATTGTGCCTCCCGTAGTGAAATGACTTGTGGTCTCTATAGACGAACATCCTCATCAGTGACGAGGGACAGGCCCTGATTTCCGACTTTGGGCTGTCGACGGTCGTCGAGGAGCTCTCGATCACGGACAGCACGTTGCGCGCTGCCCAACAGCTCGAGACGTCATTGCTAGCCGGTTCGACGCGCTGGATGGCACCCGAATTGATCCTCTCACTTGTCGAGGATGATGGGGTGCCGTGTCCCGTCACGCGCGAGAGCGACGTGTTTTCGTTTGCGTGTGTCTGTCTCGAAGTGTGTATCCTCCTTCTGTTTCGTCATTCCTATTTTTATGTACTCGGTTTTCGAAAAGGTGGCCACGAACGAGCTGCCGTACGCACATCGTCGCAACGACCGCGCGGTGACGATCGACATTCTGCGCGGTGTCCCGCCGTGCCGCGGAGCGCCGCCAGTGCCGGACATGCACCTCACGGAGCTGCAGGAGGAGGTATTCTGGGGTGCACTGGACCGGTGTTGGAATGCGATACCACCGCTAAGGCCGACGATGACCAAGGTAGAGAAGATGTTTGACCTGATCGCTGCAGGGTGAGTGGGCGAGTTGAAGAACAGTTGAGCGGGATATGGGTGAAGCTCAAGTATTTATCTGCACGCGCGGATCCTACTAATGCCATATGACTGAGTTCTACACACTAAATACTATTTTCTGCAATGTAACACCACATACAATATTATACCTACTAGTAGTACAATGCATACAAATGATACATGTCACGGATGCTCAACCGTTCAAGTTGCACCCAGCGATGTCTATGGCCGTCCGTGCACAACATCGAAGATGTCGGCTGCAAGCTCGAGGAAACCAGGAGTCACATCTCGGATAACCCCCATTGCAGCGTATAAAATACACAGGATACAAGTACATCAACAGCCTTCAGACGCTCGCCCCACCTCCCCTGTCATAAAACCCATGGGTGTCCCAACCACCAGCCGTTTCGCCCTCTCGCATCCATCCAAGCCTATTCTGAGTGAGTATCGCCACCCGAACAAAGAGCGTTCCGTCAAGTTCCTTCAATCCAACCTTGTCTTCGGCTTCTTCTTCTCTCGCTACCTGCGCAGCAGTCACCGTCCTGCTCTCTGGCGGCACGCACCAGCCTCTTTGTCGTATCCCATACAACGATGAATGATGGGCAAGTGAACGTTGGGTTTTGCAGAGGTGCTCGTTAGGATGCACGACCGTCGTCTGAATCATCGGATACCATGCATTTGGAGTTTGTGCCAAATTAGATGTTGGCGTTGGAAGCGTGTTCGGAGCGGGCTCGGTGCGTGGTCCCGGAACCTTGTGCAAAAAATCATCGGTGGACTTATAGAATGATCGAATGTCGAGTTGAGGACGTCCCCTTGCAACATAGTATGAGAGGGAGGAAGTGAAGTAGGCCATTAACAGCAGGCGCCGAGAAGAGAACTTGTCGATGCACGCCAGCAGAGAGGAAAGGAAAATGGACGAGGTCACCAGATGCATCAAGAAGAAATCGGCGTTGAAGGGCTTGTCTGAAGAGGACCCGCCGACACCGTATATAAGGTCGCTGACCCAAGAAAGTTCCTCAACCGCATCTGCTATGCCAGCCTCGGTTGAGATATCAAACTTCCACATGTTGACATAGTCGTGAATGATAGAACCGTGTTCAGCGAGGGTCCTGGAGTACAGCGTCTCATTATCCGCATGTTTAATGGTGGAGAAGCGAGGATCGCAAGAAATAAGGGCAAGAATGTACAGTGCCGTTCGATTGCCTCTCTTGGGGTCGACAGTCGAAATTACATCTGGAAACCAGGTTCTTGGAAGCAAGTCTGAGTTGGCAGAGTGAACTGCGGTCATGGCTAGACCTACATGCAGTGTCAGTAATGAGATAGTAGCCACAGATTTGAACACCAACCCTCGGCACTGATACCAACGGAACTGAACTCTGCACCATATCCGACGTGAATGAACGGATGGAGAACACCGTCTACGAAACGAGAGAGCATTTCTGGAAACGCTATACCAAAGTTGGCCTCGGAAGCGAAGATGTATTCCTCCAGACATTCAGTCAAGCCTTTCTGCAAAAGCTCGGAGGTGAAGTAGCTAAGATAGGCAGCGTAGTATCTGGAATGGGATTTCATCGATGCAGGATGCGTCGAGGAGTCAATATACATACCGCTCCTCGCCCAAGTGCTTGTAAAAATTGTGCTTGTTGATGGGGCCCGGAGACGCAAATGCAGGGCGTTGGTATTCGCAATGTGTGGCATACGCGGCCTCTATGACGTCTCCAGGAGCACCTAAAGACCAGATTGCCAGCATATGGTGGGCAGCGTGGCTGTCAGGTATGTCAAAGAGTGAGAGGGGCACCTTTTGATGCTCGACATACTTGTGGAAGCCCTTATAATTAAAAAAGATATGCCAGCGCACGTGGTTGTCCGAGAGAGTCTTGATAAGGGCCTCGGTGGAAGTCGGATCGACTCCAGGGAAGGCTCGCGGAGAGAGAATGGAAGGTGGGAGAGGAGGGGCATGGAAGAGGACATCCAAAGGTGGATGGTTCTGGTGAGAAGTAGACACCGTAGTAGCTGCTTTTTTGGGAAAATAAGCTGCGAGACCATGAGCACTCAGGGCGACTGGGGGAAGATGAGCAGGGTCTTCTCCTTGGCGATGGTATGGCTTGTTGGACTCTGGGTCAATGAATAATTCATCTGTCATGATTGAAGTTCAAGTTCAAGAACTTGAAGAAAGGGGTTTAGAAGGCTATGACTGATGTCATTTTCCTATTTTGGCAACTATAGACCATCCAGTGACCGTGATGACTGCCAACGATGGATACCTTGCTCTCAGCTCCCAACAACAAGCCATGGCTCCTCCTTTCTGGTGGGTGGCGACTCAGAACTTCATCACCAAAAATGCTGGTCTTTTGCTGGTGATCTGCTCCCAGTTCTTTTTTGCCTCAATGAATCTTTGCGTCAAGTTGCTCGATAAATTAGACCCGCCTACCCCGACCTTGGAAGTCAGTTACGTGTCTTGGAGAACGTCATGACCTTGCACTCATCATTGATCATTCTTGGACAGGTGGTCACTATTCGAATGGTAAACATGAAACCTTATCACCATTCAACCCTCTTGCTCAATTCGTTCGCAGGCAATCACGCTTTCCGCTTGCATGATATACATGTATGAAAAAACAAACTTTATTTCTACTTTTTTCCTTCGCTCACAAGCTCTAGGGCAGCAAAGGGTATTTCAGATCCGTTTCTTGGGCCTAGAGGTGTTCGGGGACTCTTAGCTGCCAGAGGTATCGCTGGGTGAGGATGCTCTTTCCAGTTCTGTTCTCCTTGGAAAAGTCCAATTCTGGTGAATTCAGATTTGTCGGCATTTTCGCAGAGTATTACGCCCTTGGTTATCTCCCCCTCGCGGACACCACCGTCATCACGTTCGTTACGCCATTTGTTGTCGCTGTCACAGGTTTTCTTCTTCTCGGAGAATCGTATACAAGCAAAGATACACTAGCAGGCGGTACGACACTACCCTTTGTTTTCGACCGCGACACGATTAAAATTGGTCCTAGTGTGCAGTCTCCTTGGTGTCGTTTTGATTGCCCGACCTCCCTTCTTGTTTGGGACTATCGCTGGGGGAGACGGTGATACTGACGCCACCACTTTCGAACGGTTGCGTGCCGTGGGGTGAAGAGCACATTAATTTCCATCTCAATATCTTCTTTAACTTCTTTCAGGTTCACCCTCATATCTGTTGGTGGCCAGGCTATGACATGTGCGTCGAGTCTGGTGGCCACGGAGCATCCCACGCACTAATATGCTACTTCGAAAGATATTACGATGCGGGCCATCGGTTCACGAGCTCACCCAATGCAAATAATGACTTTCTTCTCATTTTGGTGCGTCATCGTGGGTTCCATAGCGTGAGTTCTTTTCTCGACCTTGGTGCATGACGGTCCCTCTGATGTGCCGCAGGATGGCAATGATGCCCAGACAAGTGGTTTTCCCAATGACCTGGCGATGGATCACGCTTCAGCTTACCCTCGGTCTTCTCAGCGTTGTCGGGCAGGTGTGGAGCTCTTTCATTCCTGAGCTCACACGGGAACGACAACTGACCTGACTGCAAGTTCTTCCTGACGCTTGGGTTACGCTATGATACGGCCACTCGGTGCGCTTTGGGCGCGTATTCGCAAATACCCTTTGCTGTCGTACTTCAATTCGTCGTGCTCAACGCTGTGCCTACCCCTTTGTCTGCCGCGGGAATGGTTATCATCGTTGCTGCACAGCTGTTCGCCGTCGTAAGTGGATATCGATTTCACATCGCTCGCTGATCGATGAACCTATGTTTCTATAGCTATCCAATAAACAACAGCCACAACCATCGGTGCCTTCCACCCCACTACCATCGGACGATGAAGAGAGATCACTTCTCACATAGAATCATAGAATGCATAAGCACATCCTAAGGTCTGGCCCTTTAAGTCCAAGCCAAAGTGAGATGGTCAGATAAGGAGGAAGCTGTTATGGTACTTCATTTAGAGTTATCTTGTTTTATATCCGCTTTCGATCAGCTACTTATATCTCGTCGTACTTGAGAGTTTTGTAATAAAATGCGTACTAGATGCATGCATTAATTACTAGACTTCAAATCTGCTTTCAACTTTGTACGCACCTTATGCATGGTCGGCTACTAGTGATATCATACACCAAGTAAGGTTTTCAAATACTCCTGCTTGTATTGTTCTCTAGTTATTTTCCGAATCTCTGACCTTGTTGATGCCGTAAATTCAAACGGATATTTTGGGAAGGATTGAACCGAATAACGCCTCAGGCAAGTCGAGCACACGTTCATTTGTCGTATGGCTACCAACAGGACACGTACTAAACATTAACACCGGAGCGGACAGCCTTGAAGGCTTCAAGATGACCACCTACGCCGGATACCGTTACCTCCCTTTATCCGAAGACGAGGACGCTGAAATGGCGCCCTGTCCGCACATTCGGATGTCCTGGTGGAGAACTCGAGAGGCCCAGGTGGTCGACTTTGCCATGAAAAACGCCAGTCTGTTGCTCGTGGTCTGCTCCCAGTTCTTTTTCGCTTTGATGAACCTTTGCGTCAAGCTGTTGGAGAAATTGGACCCACCCACCCCGACCCTGGAGGTCAGTATCTCTGGCGACCATCATGCGTTTTCTTGCCTCGCTGATCGTACTCGGCAGCTGATCGCAGTTCGAATGGTATGCAATCAGTTTGGCCAAACGGACAAACGGACCTTTTGATCGGATCCACAGGCAATCCCTGCTTGTGGTTGCATGATATTCATGTGCGTGGACACAAATATCATTGATCACACTACATTAGTGCTCACAACGACTCGGAGCAGGACAGCGAACGACATTCCGGATCCCTTTCTCGGGCCAACAGATGTCCGTGGGCTTTTAGCCGCAGGAGGGGTCGCTGTGTGAGGGCATTCCAGGAATTCACATCTTCTTATGATATGATATGACCTATCCAGGTTCTTTGGACTTTTTGGGATGTTTTATGCACTCAACTATCTTTCCGTCGCGGACGCCACCGTCATTACGTTCCTGAAGTCATTCACAGTCGCGTTGGTGGGGTACTTCGTTCTCGGAGAGGCTTATACGTCAGAGGAAGCGATAGGTGCTGGTAAGGGCACTAGCATTAGTCCATCACTAATAGATGTACTGAATCTATTTCAGTGTGCAGTCTTGCTGGCGTTGTCCTGATCGCTAGGCCTTCATTTCTGTTTGGGAATATTGCCGACTTGGACAACACACACGTCACCTCCTTTGAACGGCTGCGCGCCGTAGGGTGATAAACTCATCTTCCTTTTTGCGACCCATGCGTCCTTAACACCTCTGATTCAGGGGCTCTCTTCTTGGGGTTTGCGGCGGCGCCGTGTCGTGTACGTTAGACCCAGTCGCGATGGGGGCAGCTTTGCGTGCTAATTTTCCGTCCCAAAGTCATCATTA
>JBBPMR010001313.1:0-10514 GCA_038090415.1 Rossbeevera mucosa | reverse complement strand
AACAATGAAAACGTCTAGACTGTGCCACGTTTAGTCTACTTCCTGCCCCTCCCGGACCTTCTAGTAAGCCTCCCCGAACTCTCCGGAAGTGTTGGTAGGAGGCATCAACCTGGTATCTGCCTAATGCCATCCTGTATAGGGAGTCACAAGCCGCGGAAGATGAACTTGAAACCACATTACCTTTTTCATCAGACCTGGGCCCGTCTTCCACACTACTAAGCAGTTGAACCTGTCCACGCCGACATCAACCGGGTAACTACCGCCGTAATGCCTCCTTATGATAAAACTACATTGCCTCTCAGCAGCCCATTCAAGCCGCTGCCGTCACTGGTTCTCGCAAACTCGGAGTATGCACTTGGTACTAACATGGGCTCCACGCCTCCGATCAGCACATTCGAACGTGCGAGAGAGAAAAGGAAATCAAGAAAGGACATTCACAATACTCGGTGAGTGTCGATAATGACTTGTGGCTGTGGAGTCGCCAAAATCGGTTTTAACCATTCCTATGTAACTGCCTCACAGAAACTTCCAAGATGGTTGGTATTGGTCATTGTATTCGGGGTGTGCTCTTGTCACTGGGCATTACAGTAGAAAGGGGAAGCTGTCAACCGTTATCGGAATGCAGTGCACCGATTCATCAATCATTGGCATCCGAAGGCACACTGGCAGGCCGTTACTATGAGTTGTACGGCAACAGCGGCTCACATTATTCACTTTAACCACCGCTTCTCTGTGAGCGCTGCAACTTGGTCTCAGTGATAACAGCCACATCACAGCCACTATACCATAAGCTCGGCAACAAACACCGAACATTCAGGTTCATCGTGGTGGCCGCTTATTTTTCAATTTTATGTTACCTATGTTGTATTGACCTGCTCTGTCACTAGATCCTGATGATGATATATCATATTAAGAGGGGAGCCCATACTTAAAGGCACGCGGAATCTATATGATGGTTTCACAATTTCTTTGACTCAGTGGCTTCAATCTCTGACTTGTTGAATCTGACTTCTCGACGCTTTCAAGAAGCCTCGAGATTCCTCTGTCGCACAATTCTCCCTTCGACAGAGTGTCGTAATTCACTGCTACACAGATGTCGCTTACCGTCGCTCAGGTGGCCGGTTTACAAGTTACTAAGGTATTTTTCTACTATAACTATCATTTTTCTGGGTGCTAATGTTGTTGTGTCTGGCCCCACAGTACTCTAATTGTATGCTGTAATATATCGTCTTCATTTGTTGATTTTTTGATAATATGCCATAGTTGCTGGAGTGGCGATCTTAGTGCGAACTCTGCTCATATATGTGATAAATAATTCTGACACTTCACGTTTTTCTAGATTTTTGATTATGCTATCACGATCGATGACGAGGTAACTACTTTCTGACCAGTTCTGAAGGATACTGAAGGATATCAGATATGCTTGATGTGGGGCACACCATACGATGTGGTTCGTGTTATCTTCACGATCGCCCGATATGTTCCATTTGTCGGAGCGGGTTTGACGACATATGGTATGGACTGAATTGGCATGCCCTTATCATACTGTGTTTCTTAACAAGTGACTAGCTGCCCTTAGATCTAATACGAAGGTATATCATGATAATTCTCGTTCCATAGCGCGTCGGGCCTCAGTGATATACTATAGGATTGCCATTCTCCTGAAAACAAGCTTGAGAATGGTGAGTGCCGTCGCAAGCATGGCTACCTGTTATCGAGCCACCTATTCTAGCATTCCATGCGCTTGGAATCATCTCTTCCGAGCGTGAGTCTGTTTAATTAACCGGTTTCGCCATCGATTGACCGATTTACATACAGTGCTTTTGATTGTTCGAACGTATGCGTTTTGGAAAGGAGACAAACGGTTGCTGTATGGACTTATCACATATGCAACGGTACCGATCTTGATTTAGCGTTCGTATCTGCTGAATTAAACAAAGTTAGCTGGTCATCACAGCGGCCCTCACCGTTAATATCATCCCATATAATATCATCCCAAATCGTGAGCATGTATTCTTTCCCCTCTTCGGAACTATGTGTGGCTGATATTCTCTTTGTTACCCGTAGCAAAATTTAGTGCCAGCGGTTGCTACTTTATTTCTAATCGCGATGGCGCACTTGTGTACGCATTGATACTAGCGTATGAAGTCGGTGAGAGATTTAAAGTTTTGTAGCCTGAAAATGTCTGAACTCAGAACCTGGTCACCGGTCACCTATTCCAGTAATTTTGATTCTTACTGTATACAAAGGGTACCGCGATTACCGAAATGTTAGTAGCCGCAAGTCGCTCGTACACACCCTCTTCTTCGATGGTATCTTCTATTTCACATGCATCGCACGTGAGTATGTGCTATTAACGCCATCACACTGACCATTGATAGTCCGCACGATCAGTTGTCACGGTAACCAACGTCATCATAGATGCCGCGTTTCCGGTCAGTCCTCCCTCGCACAGCTGTGCTGGTTCATTTACTGATGTGTGCACAGCTCCAGTATAGCGACATGTTAGACGCACTCCAGATCACGCTCCATAGCGTACTCGCATCCAGAATAATGTTCCGTCTGCGTAAGAGTACGCACAAGGTCCATGTTGATGGGAGATCGATGGAGTTGAATACAATGACCATAAGTGAATGGCGGGCTCCGTCACTTAGAACTGGAATGATCGGGGAGGATGAGACTGTCGACTTCGGAGAGCTAGCCTGAGAGTGATCACTGGGTGTACATACATGTTGTTCGCCAATGTATGACAAAGGGAAGAGAGAATGCAGTTTCTCCCATTGATTATCTCTGTTTGGTTTCGAAGTCCAGCCGCCAAGATCAGCATCACCAAGTGTGCCGCAACCATGGCAACTTGAACACCGATCTTCGAGGGACTTTTGGATCACCTAAAATTGACCTAAAAGATGTAGATCGTGAGATCCGGATCTACAAATGTAGGGAGATTTGGAAGGCGGTTGGTATCTCGATGCCAAATCCATGACGTGTCATTTGGACATAAGCATAATATTTCAGATGTTGAGTCTGTCGTGACGTGTACCAGGGGAATTGGTATTGAAGGATAAGATGAAACCAGATTTGAGAAAGATACGATGGGAGAAGAAACGCGAAATAAAAGGTCAGCAGTAAGGGATTAATGTTCAATACTTGATAAGATATCGCGATCGCGGCAGTGAACATGTCTACGACGACGACGAGTGTACATTATTATTATTGTCATAGTACCAGCCAATGATTCCATGACCGTAAAAGCAGCAATACTTCGAGATACCCGGCGCAGACGCAGTTCCCCGTTCAGGGTGCTTCGAGAATACCCCAACTCGTGCTGCATAGCCCGATACGAGCTGACTATGGGGCTTGTCTGCGACGTCGCGATCGTCGCAGAACCTGACGTGATACAAAAGTATTCCTTTGGGAATCGTTCCTGGTACCAACGAAATTCGTATATAATATCAATACCTAGGTAGTGTTACGATATGACTTTTTATTCGCACGTTTGTTGTTTCCTTTCCGTCTCTTCCCTCGACTCCGTTCCGATTCCCTCCGAATCGTCACTCCGTATAACAGTGGACCTGTGCCTCTGACGTCATAGCTTCTGTATGTAGTCTAGACCTTGTACACGCATAGTACACGCTGTAGTTGGTATATAGTCTCGTCGCTCCTGTATGTAGCTCCTCACGTTCAGAATACTCATTCACTTACATCATACGCGCACGAGTCTTCCGTGAGCTTTGTATTTCGGGTCGCACCATAACAGGTAGACGCAAGCAAAGCTCACCATTCATCATACGGGTATTGGGCCAACGTAGGAGTAACGAAGTCTCGAGTACGACGTTATCTGTAGAATTAGGGTTGGGAGCTGTATCGAGATTCCAATCTTGCAGATATTCGCCAGTGAAGTGGACCTTGGGTGGCAAAAATGTGGGGAAGGAAGATGACAACCAGATACCAAGAAGGCAAACCCAACGCATACCACCTGGGTGTCACTCGGGCTGGTCCAATGGCCCAACGCTTGATCAGCTGCGCAATGTATTTTACTAACAACTATTCGGACCGGCATCGCAACGCCGAGTTGGTAAGGTCAAAAGCCAGGTAGTCCACTAGTTGATTGACCGGTTGAAAGTCCTTGTCACCGTTTGATCAATATTGTGAACCAAAGCGGGAGGTCTATCTTCCTCAACCCTTAGTCTCTCTTACTAGTGAATCTCAACTTGAAGTTGGAAAGTCCGACTAGCGGCAAAGCTCGAGCTCACACGGCTCTGAACTGAGCGATCCAATACTGAAGTGAGATTTGTTGAAAAGCTGAGGTTCCAGAGAACTCCAGCTCGCTTGCGCTCAAACACGAAAGCTGTAAATTTCAAAAACTACTCCTTTATTTGATTTGATTTGATGCTTCCGGACAGGAGCGGCACGTGACAGTAAGCGAGGTGGCGCAGCCTAGCGGTTTTTACCCTTTGTTTCGCCCTCGCCCTCCGCTCCCTGTCTCAGGCTCAACCGTTCGTTGTGCTCACTCAGTCATCTTGCTCGCTGGCCTGCTCGGGCCCACCCAGCCCAAGCAGCTCGCTCGACGGACTCCGGCAGCACAGCGGGCCGGAAAGCCCTACCGGCAGGTCAAGTTCCATCCGTGCTTGCCGCACACGTCACTGTAGCGATCACCAACATTCACGGAGTTTGGGCAAAAGGGAAATCAAGGGTCATTTATTACGGTACTTGGTTAGCGCAGGATAGCAAGCAGATGTCACTGGCATCCTAAACAACTGCCCTGCATATAGAACGGCGGCCGAAGTCCACTGGTGTGAATTGGCTACAAGATCCAAACACTTTCAAAAAACTGGAACCTCCTAAATATAATGCCATCCGATCAATCAGACTGTGAAAGTCTCAGCCTGTCGAAGAAACAATATCTACCAAAAAGGGACAATTACATAGATAAGATGATTAATTTTTTAGCAGATCGAGAGAAGGACAAATCATTTCCTTTTCTTTATGGTAGGTGGAGAATTTTCTCAGACCGAGATCGGGGTATTTCACCATATCCGGCGACATCGGTAACTGAGTTGTCGTATTATTTCACAGATTGCGCAATAGTGACAGAAGGAAGTATAAGACCCAAGGCACAACTGCAGATACAGTGACGGGTTACGCCGTCTCTCGCACCAATTTCAGGAGTGCCGCTGTCCTGTCAGATGTCTACAGAGAATGTGGATATCATTTTGCTCATGAGAGGTCCGCTCATCGGCACCTTCCTTGCCCTAGCGTACGTTTCCACCATCCTGTCTGTTGCACTCCTCACAGGGTGTGGTCCAGTCTATATGGGGTCAGTTGCATGCAAGCTTTCTTCTACTTTCAAACGTACGAAAATGATAGTGGGAGACTGAAGGCGACGGTATGTCGCTTCATCAAGCCACCACACGTCCCCAGGCAACTGTTTCTGATCATGTACAAACTCGCTCTAGGTTGCGATTCTCATGTGAGCCCCAACTTTTTTCTGCGCTTCAATGGAAATCAGATCAGTGTGATAATTACATTCAATCGTTAGCATCCTGGAAACAGCCTATGCTGCCACATCCATGTGGACAATGGATGATTACCTTGTCGCTCATTACGGTAACATGAGTGTCTTGGAGTCGGAGACGTGGTGCGTGTCTGCATTTTCCACTTTCGTGTCCGTGTCGCCTTTCGGTTCGAGCACTTATTCTCTTTCCACACAGGGCGTTTGCGGTGAGTTTTTCCGATTGCATCTCGGGAACATTGTATGTATGTGATCCTTTGGAACAAGGTGATATACATGCTTGGGGTGAGCACTCGTTCGGTCTGGTCCCATTTCAGAATGGCTGATCTCTCAAAAGTTTATCATCGATTTATATGTCTACTTGTGAGTCTAAAATCCGTTCTTTTTCTTTTTTCATCGAGGGGCATTGATGACCTTTGGCTTTTCAGATACTTCGTTTGGCGAATATGGTTATGTCAGTGCATTGTCTCTGGATTTATCTCGAAGTGACCTCACGCGCCTCCCCAGTCTCAACGAATAAGTGGATCGTTTTTTTCATGGTACGCTGTCTTGAATTAGATTGAGTGATCATGGCTGAACTTTTGTAGTGTGCAGTGTGTACGTCACGAGCAGGTGAGCCTGGCAGTGACTCTTTCCCCATAATACAATCATGGTCTTGGCTGCCTTTCATCCTCTGATATTCATTTTCCAGCCCTTGGAGTTTACTTCAGCTTTTTGAGGTAACGTCACTGTGCCGCCTACTCTCACAGTTTCTGGCCCTTCTGATTGACTCGCAAACGCTCAGTGCCATGCAACCGACATGGGCCGCCAGTCTGAAGGCATGCCAACCACTTATTATAATCCTCGATCTGCTCTTCGTTGTTGGAGATACGTTTTCTGCCAGTGCGATGGCTTACTATCTTACCAAGTGCCGTTCTTGGTTACACGATCTGCCAGCTCATCGGCCACTTCGAATGGAGACCGTGTTGAATCGGCTCCTCGTGTTTGCTGTTGCCACAGGCGCCTTGACATCGTTTGTCTTATATTTATAGCCCTCAGTCATTGTGCGCTGGGAATAGCAAGGCTCACACTGACCCCCGACTATATAGATTGATGGACGTCATCATACTCATACTGGTGCATTTCAACTCTTTCCTTCGACGTTCTGAAGTCTACTGGACGCTGATATCGAAATGGTTTCTTTTTCTTTGACCATTTGCTTTCCAGGGGATTGTACAACCGCATGGACTTTCTTTTGTAGGGCCTATCTTCATCCAAATACACCGTGGGTCTTTCCTATCTTTCATTCTCCCCTTTCCCTAAAATGCTTAATGGCGTCTGTGATGATCTACTTGCAACATCTCTTTTCCTGGTTGTGGTCGCACGCAGTCTACTGCAACTCAGTTCTCGCCTCGTAGGTTTCTCACTCTTTCGGTTTTTTGGCTTTGCTTTGAAGCACGCGCACTAACTCAGAACTTATTTCCGCTCCTCTACATTCTCCGTTTTCTCTCTCTCTTTCGCACAAATCTAAACTATGCGACGACAAGACTCAACATGCGAAATGCTATATTCCCTAGGAACCAGGGTACATTTGATATCCCTGTTGGCTTCTCGCTGCAGTTCAGGGGCTCCTTGAACACCTTGTCGGCGGTCTCCAACTCTCTGAACTCTGGGCGGGAAAAGGGGGAGGGAGAGAGGAGAGGAGGAAGTTTGATGGCACCGAGCTATCCTTGTCATAATGTACGATTTATCCTTTACCTTTCAAACGTTCCTGGTATTGGCTTCCAAAAACGACTCTGACTGATGACCTAATTCGGATTGTAGGTCCCGTCCCAAGATAATTTAGACAAGGTCAGAGACATAGCCATAGTATAATGTATGGATGTTGCGACGTGTCAAGACCCTCGTGCTGTCATGTTTCTTTTTTTTACAGTAATTTTTGCTAGCCATGTATGCTCAAGGAATTGCAGTATCTGGATAACTTTGGGTTTCATAGCTAGCGATATTGTATGTATTGTAGTATCTCCCCCAAGTCAGATCTAGGTAGCTTTGTGACTTAACATGGTTGACCGAGTTTCGAATGTAGCTCGGGTAAACTGAAGCCAGCACATACTAATACACGGCTAGTTGACGCCCCGAAAAGCATTTTAATTCCTATCCCCCTTTCGATTTCAGGGAAAATTCCAGGGTTGCTTGGTGGCAGAGTGGTCATTGATACCACGGAGGTCAGCCCAGGACACATCAGAAGGAGTGCTGATAACTGACATGAAGGGAGGGGTGCTAATGCAACTAATATCTAGCTAGACCAGGAATTGAACCCAGGCCTCTCTATCGTTCTGGGAGGCTATCAGGCCATTTTGACTTTATTATCTAGGTGTGGATTTACATTCCAACAAGGGGATTAAGTTGATGATGACCCTCGAATACCAAGATCATTTGTTGATCCTCTGGTTGACCTCCATCGATCTGGTGGCCTCCGAGTCTAGCGGTAGATTCATTGACGTTTACAATGCTGGCGCACAGGGTCTTCGTCCCAGGTACAATACCTTTTTGTTTTTTATATCCTTTAGGTCGCCATAAAGTTCCTGAGTCTCCAGATCCGCCGGGAGCTGACTTGGTTTTTAAGGTGTGGCAACCATCTTTGGGCCAATGTTCGATGTACTGTCTCCCTGGATCTCGTACATTGATGTTGGACTGCTCTTTCGGAGCCTTTCCTATAGACTATAGTTAGTAAATGAGTCGTGGTTTCAAGTTGCCGACGCTCCTGATATTTAAGTTCATGGTATTGGATCTAGTTTCAAGATAAGATCCATAGTGCATTCAAGCGATAGATGTACATATTCCACAGGTACCTGCATAGCGTATGTTCACGACCATAAGGTGCGCGTACCTGTCAAATAAATACCCGAGTCGCCATCATGACTTTACACATTCCAACTTGCTTGATATCAGTTCTACCACCCGTACGTCCGGCGCCTGAATAGACATCTAAGATATACCAAGTTGTGGATCGTGGACGCCGTGTTCGTCAAAGGCCGACAGCAACGGAGTATCAAGCTTAGGGAGAGATCTTGAGCACCAGATAGTTCGACGTGGAGAAAGTCAAGCACTCGGCGCCGCAAAGATGGTATTCTTCACAAGCGTAAATTAGCTCAGCGATCTCCTCGATGCTATGGAGTATGGCTGTACTCGAGCAATGTGGAAATGTTGTATCGAGACCGTTCACCGCGACATAATAGGTCGCGAAAAGACATAGTAAACAATTATGTATGCACATAGGTTTCATCTATGCCTCACCTATCATCCATGTTCAACTTGGCCGCTGAACGATACAATGGAAGGCCATGGCGGAGAAACAAGTTGTACCTGGTACACACGAGAGAGGAGACCACTCTTCCAAATTGCGAGCCGTGTTCTCAACCTTGCTCGCAGATCTGGACGCTTCATGTCATATACGATGGTTCGCATGGCGGCGGGAATGCATCACGAAACTTGTTCGTAAGGCTCATGACCACGTCCTCTGCAGGTGCCCTTGCATCAAAGTGAATCAGTGGAAATGAAGGCAGAGAGAACGAATCGAGCGTCATACCCATCTTCCGAAGCATTTACTCTCGCTCGAAATCCCAATCCACAACCAGTTTCAGCCATTCGACCTTGAGTTCAAGGCAAGTCTTCTCGTCCTAGGAGAGATCAAGATGAAAGATTAACTCAGAGAGCCCATCAAAACTCTCGATCGACCTGGGAAGAGACCATTGAATCGCTTCCACAATTCGGGCGCGGATCACAAGTAATGAATGTACTGGACCGGGCACCGACTTCAGCAATGCCATTCTCACAAACACAGGTCCTAGGACTACTCACGAGCCAGATGAGACTTCGAACCAAAAGTACTCCCTCCGCTGTGCGTCCTTCCTTGAACTGTTCAAGAATCCCTGTATTTCATTGGCAGCTAGTAGTCTTGCGCCTTGCTCCCGGTCATTACTTTTCGCCCGCTCGTAATAGGTTTGCAGTTCGGGGGCTCTGTCTTACTTGACCACGGGGATCCAGCGAAATTTTTTCAACGACTTGGGGGTTAAAAAAGGCGGGATTACGTGGGATGATCATTACGAAAAACACAAATTTCTGATATACCCTTACATACCCTTATCTATTGTCCAATTAGCACAATTCGTCTATTGGAATATATACCCTTAGAACGGTAGGTTCGGCGCCGCAGAAGTGTCGGGCAACACGCCCACGCAGCATCGTTCACATCAGCAAATCCAAAAAGAGCTGTGCAGTGCTGCACAGCATGTCACAGCGGTCACAAGAGTACAGAAAGGTCCCGGGCTGTGCAAGGTCAGCACAGCGCATTTACAGGACCACAGGCTGTCGAATTTAGTAATTCTGCACAGCTTGCTCCCACCGTATGGCAATGCCAGAACACCACAGTGTGACGGAGTGTGTACGGGTGCCTCTTTTTTCTTATTTCCCATTTGAATAACATTTATAAAATAAAATGACATTCTACAAACTACATAGATATGAAACATAAATAAAAAATAAGCTAATCATTGTCATTGCACTGTGGTTGTCGCCATGGTGTCACCATGACCTGCTCTGCCACTGCCACTACCTCATTCTTGTCCTTGTTGCACTGTGACATGTTGCCATTGTCATCATTCAGTCATTGAAGGCAACCTTAGCAAAGCTTAGGTGCTGTCACTCAAACTCAAAAACTAGAAACAAGGATTGTTGATAAGGGTATCCAACAAGAACAAGACTAGCTTGTTCTGTTGCTGCATTCAAGTATACAGTGGCTCAAAAAACTGTCCCAATGTTTGGCCATTTGGGAGTATTCATCCCTCAACACATCAATGCTAATACTAGCCCTAAGGTTGTTAGTGTATCAAATGAAGTACTGACTCCTGGCTTCCCACTGATCAAATAATGAAGAGATTTGGTTAAGATTCAAAGGGATGGCAGCTATTTCAAAATGTCAGCTCATTGGGACAGTTTTTTGACTTTAGAAAATTTTGAATAT
>JBBPMR010001312.1:0-10524 GCA_038090415.1 Rossbeevera mucosa | reverse complement strand
GTAATCTGGGCCCCTAAGAAAGCAATTGACAGCATGTGCTCCATTGACTGAGAGTCCAGAGAGACTGAAAGTTATGAGAGTTAAAACATGTTAGCTGTGGCTTCAGAGGGCATGTTGGAATGTGAATCCACATTTAGATGATAAGGGAATGGCCAGATAGCCTAGTGGTTAGGCATCCCAGTACTATAGGGAGGACCTGGGTTCAATTCCCAGTCTAGCCAGATTTTAGTGACTTAACAAGATTCCCACAGGTGATTGCGGGGTGCTTCATGCTTTAGTTTGGGGTTAAACATTGGAATGGTTTTTGGAGTCACTGTAATGATATTTGATTGCAATATGTTTTGAATGTCCTTCTTGTGCTGGGTTAGAGGCAAGAAACATAGCTCCTTGATTGTCACAGTTCAAGGGTAAATGATGTGATCTTATGACCAATCTCATCAAAGAGATTTCTGATCCATGTAAGTTGTTTGGCAACTTTGGTCATAGCAATGTATTCTGTTTCAGTAGAAGACAAAATAATAACTTTCTGGTGTCATGAATTCCAGGAAATGATATCATCTGCAAGGAAAATACAATGACCAGTAGTTGATCATCTTATTTCAAGATCACCAGCCCAATCAGTATCATAATAGGCTGTGAAACTGTTATTTGATCTTCCTTTGAATGTGATAGAGACATTGAAAGTATAGGCTAAGTATCAAACAATGTAGAGTGCTCAATTCAGGTGATCTTCAGAGGGATTAGCAGAAAATTGTGACATTTTGATCACTGCATATGCAAGATTAGAATGAGTTCCATGCATGATGTACAGAAGAGATCCAATCACAGATTGATATCTGGATTTTTGTTTTGGATCCTCTGCATCAGTATTTGGATTTGAATTATATTCAGAGGGTAAAGGAGTTTGTGCATGTTTTGCATTCTCTAGCTGGAAATGTTTTACAACTTTTTCAGCATAGGTAATTTGATTAAGTCTCAGAGTTTGATTCTTTTGATCTCTGGTAATCTGCATGCCTAGGTATTCTTTGGCAGCTCCAAGATCTTGAGATTCCCATTTGTTGGTGAAAATCTCTATATGTTTGAGGAGTAGTTGGAGATTACTACCCATAAAAAGTGCATTGTCAATGTAAAGAAAAAAATTGATTTTGTTGATATAGACACCAGGGTCTAAAATAGTGCATTTAAATTCCATCTGTTGAAGACATTTATGAAGTGCTTGATTCCACTTCAATGCAACTTGTTTAAGGCCATAGATAGCCTTTTGAAGTTGACAGACTTTAGTCTCTTTTCCTTTTTTGAGGAAACCTTCTGGTTGTGTCATATATAGCTCCTTGTTATTATCAAGTTCTCCAAAGAGAAATGCTGTTTTGACATCTAGAGCTTTGATTTCCCAATCTTCAAGTGTAGCTAATGTAAGAAGAAGGTGAACAGTTTCAAAGTGAGCAACCAAAGAGAAAGTTTCTTCAAAATCTATTTCATAGATTGGAGTAAAACCTTTTGCAACAAAATGAGCTCCTTTATGACCATCACTCTTTGTACCATATACTCATCTCTCTGTGATAGGCTTTCTTCCTGATGGTAAATCAACTAGATTCCAAACTTTTTGATTGTGAAGAGATTTAATATCTTCTTTCATCACTTGTTGCCGTAACTTTTGTTCTGCTGGAGTGAATTTCTTTAAATCTTAGTAATATACCAGTGTTTGACCAACAGCAATGGTCGCAGCAGTCATAAGTTGGTGTACCCACATGGAAGAAAAAGATTGTGGTGGATCATATAAATCATCCATTTCCATGTCTTGTAGATTTGTAGGTATCTTAGATGATTGATCTTCTGGTATAGGTGTTAAATCCATTGAAGGAGTAAGAGGAGATAACTCCTCCTGAATAGAAACAAGTGGTTCTCACTTTTGCAGTAATAGATGGTGTTTTCTCACGATATACAGTATATTGTTTGGAACAATTTGTTTCTTTGGTAAACAATGTGATGTTTGTACTTTTGTTGGTAGATCCTCTCCAATCACCTGAGATGGATGATCTTGATGAGGTTGTAAATGAAACTCAGGTAGAGTTTGTGTTGGAAGATATTGTGGTGGCAACCATTCAGTTTTCTGAATGTATTTCTGATATGTGTTAGATGTAAGATAATGATCATCCAGAGGTACTTCCAGAGTAGCTCTTGGAAGATCTGGTAATTCTGTTCTGCTTTCAGTGAAACGATCTAACATTCATTGTTTGTGTTGGTGACAATGATCAGGTGATGTATGAAAATGAGTTTCTGAAATGTCTCTGGTTTTGCCAGGTATTAATGGTGAGAGTTGATGCCCAGATTTAATGTCTGAAAATAGTGTCTCAGATGTATTGTGTTTTGGAGAATCATTTGGTAGATGAGAAAAATCCCAAGGTAGTGAGGGTTGTTATGATGATGCTGATGGAGGTGGATTTTCAAATCCATTCATAAGTAGTTGTTGAAGATCTATTCTAGGAAAGGAAATAATCTGATTATGATATTCTTTTGTCGAATGATCAGTATTAGGATTGATAGATTCTTCTATTGATTCTTGTTCAATAGGTATCATTGGAATAGATGAAAGTCAGTCTATAGGTTTAGTGTTCTTTTGACGATATGGGAATGTGAATTCATTGAAAGTGGCAGTTAAAGAGATGAATACTCATCTTTGAGAAGGATATCAGAAATTATCTATTTCATATCCAATGAATACCATTTTTTCTGCTTTTGGGGATAGTTTATTTGCTTGTATATCCTTTGGAATAAAGATGTATGCTTTTGATCTGAAAATACAGAAATAAGAAACATCTGGTTTCTTACCACTAAATATCTCAATGGGAGTTTTCCATTTGTGTCTTCGTAAAGGTTGTCAGTTACAGTATACATATGAAGTGGTGTCTCAATAGCATTCTGCCAAAAGGAGGGAGGTATGTTGGCATGTAATCGCATGGCTTGTGCTTTGTCCATAATGGTTCTATTGAATCTCTCTGCTCTATCATTTTGCTGTGGTAGATGAGAAACAGAATACTGGTGAGTTATACCCTTGAATGTGAAGAACTGTAATAGTTCTTGTCCAAGATATTCTCCACCACGGTCTGAATGTACAGAGGTAAGAGAGAGACCAGTAAGAGACTCACCATGCAAACCATAGAGCAAAAGCAAGAAGCAGTGTTTGACTTGGAACAAAAAAAAGCCAAGAGGGCGAAAGCACTGCAATTGTCAATGAAAGTAAGCAAAATTCCAAAGGAAGTTCAATGAGATCAGTGTGAACTAAGCCAAGAACCCAAGAAGAACACTTTGAGGAAGGGCCAAAAGGGCATTCATGGGCTTTGCCAAAAAGGTGAGTGTGGAGGGTGTGCAGAAAGAGTTGGTAAACCAGAGGTGGAACAGGAAGCATGTTTAAGGGCATTGTCAGAACAATGTCCAAAATGATGATGCCAAAGTTCATAAGAAGACACACTCTGCAAGAAATTGAGTTTGCCAGTTGGTGGAATCAGAATTGACAGAAACCAATGGAGAATATCACCTGGTGATAAGGTGGTTGCCTGGATCACAAGGTTGCCTTGTTCATCAAGAATGTCAGTTGTCTTGCTAATGATGATCTGATAGCCTTATAAGGCTAACTGATTCATTGATAGGAGATGGCAGGATGCATCTGGGGAATACCAGACACCTGTCAATGTGACAACATGATTTCCATATTCTTTGAGAAGGATTGTTCCCAGTCCGATCATTTTGATAGACGTACCATCCACAATACAAGCATATTTTGTATCATCTTCAAGAATAGTGAAGTCTGTTTCAAAGGGAGTAATATGGTCGGAACAACCTGAATCAATCATCCAGTGATTGTTTATAAACTCCATAAAATGGGAAAACTTAGATCCTGCTGCTGTATAACAGTAAGAGAAGTAATCATCATTATTGAAACTACTACAATCATAGTCTCTCCAGTCATCTATGTCAGGCTCTGAGGGTGCACTATCATCTCTATCTTTGGAATCTAAACTGTATTTCCAGGTACCATCTATATATCACCAAGTGTCTCCATTATAGGATTCTGACTCTCAGATATTTGTCCTTGCCTTCCCCTTACCTTTCTCTGTAATAGTATAGTGTTTATGCTGAAGATCTGCCTATTATCTCTTGTAAGGGTTGATACAAGGCAGAGAGGTAGAGAAAGAGGATGGATGATAGGTGGCAATTTCCATGCCACTTTCCTGATGATGATAGAGTATTTTAGTTTCAACATTGGTATCAGCAGAAAAAGTATTGAGATACTATTTGATCTCAGTAGAATGTATATCCCATCTGAAATTGGATACATCACTCAATATATCTTCTTCATCTACTTGTGTGACCATATAGTCATCTGCAAACACATCCAAAATTGGATTCTATTCAGGATTCTGATTACTGTTCCATGTGGAGACATAATTTATGTCAGTAAAACTGCCATGTCCAGTGATAGTTATCTGTTCCCTAGTGGTATCTCATACCATTGTCTCTACCTCTTTTTCAGGTAGGTCAATGACCATAGATTCTTCATCTATAGTCACCATGTTAGCAAACCTGGTGGCATTTGCTTCTCCCTTGACCTTCTTTCATTCCTGGCGATGCTGAAAATTATTGGCATTATGCTTGCCACATCATGCGGATGCACCTTGTCTTCTGGTAGGATCTCTGTGACCATGCATAGCTCATCCTTGAAAGTTGTTGGATCTCAAACCAGATTGGTTGTTCTGATTTGGAAAGAAAGAGTTCTGGTTTTGGTTATTACCAAAGTTCCAAGGATGTTGAGGACCAGATCCTTGGTGAAGAGCAGTTGTGTAATTAGTGGAAGAGAATGATTCAGGGGCAGAAAGACAATAAGCCAGGAAATGAGAAGTAAGACCAGAATGTTGGGTATTGACTTTCTTCGAGATACAAGAAAGCATATTGTCGATGGTGAAGTCAGGTTGTTCTATGGTCTGAATGATATGGGAGATCATTTGCCTCTCACCACCTTGCAGCGTCAGTCCGTCGTGCGCCAAAGCTTCTGCTCGCGCACCCTCCGTCTTTCCTTTTCACTCTCCCGCTTCGCTCCCCTCCCTACGTTGCGAACTCTTTAGATTCACGTCGCAGACCTTCACCTTCGCACCACCATGGAAGACCCCAACCTCGCCGTCATGCCGGACTTCGCTGACCCCCAGTATGACAACGACCGACAACCTTTTCTAGACGCCGGGATAGACGCACTACAAGCCGCCGCAGCTTTGCGCAACCAATGGACCTGCAGCAACAACCGCGCCAAGGCCGCCTGGCAGCAGCAGCAACAGGAAGCAGAGGCCGCAGCCAAGGCCGCAAGGACTGCTGCAGATCAGGCCCAGCTCCAGCAGGACGAAGAAGCTTCGCAGGCCCTCAAGGATGATAAGAAAAAATTCAGAACAAAGTTCGCCCCCATTCCTGACAGGATGGCCCCTGACACAGCTCCCATCTTACCCTCCCTCGTCGCCGTGCGCAAGCTCAAATCAGGTCTGTACTGCGAGCTATGGTATTTCTCCAACGCTGGGCTAGACGCCTCCGAAAAAACACTAGCCTATGCCGCTGACGACAACACTCTGTCTCTCCTCCCTGCCGGTGATGGGTCGCACGCCTTCGTGCCCACCGCTTTCGCCAAGGATAAGTGCGCACCTGTCCAGGACGAGAACCTCACTTTCGAGCAGTTTGGACAGGCCACTGTTCGCATGATCGCCGCCATGAAGCGCAACGGCTGGCAGCTGGATCACATCGACATGCATATCTCCTTCTGGTCCAACATCGAGAGGCACGAGTGGCGAAACTCGCGGGATGATTCTGAGCAACGCGCCTTGCTACTCTACCAGGCGACCCAGCGTTGCCACTGGCATGCCTCCATCGACAGCGACGAAGCTTTTAGCCTCGCCAGGATCAACGAAATCGCCCTGAGCAAAATCCACAAGCGTCTCACAGCCAAACTCGACTTGGAACAACGCGCACTCATGCAGACCGAGCGCAGCCACTGGCAAACCGAACGCGAGACGTGGCACAATGTAAGTACATTATCTTGCGTCCAATCTTCCCTCAGCTCACATTCTCCCTTCCTTCCCCCCTCTCCTAATCCTCCCCCCCCCCCCCCTTCTTCGTCACCACACATGACACACGCGTCCAATGGTTCACTACACGCGCATAAACAATTAACCGTACGCTCACACGTCCACGGGCCTGCCACACGCACACAAACCTCGCGTCCACTGGCTCACCACACACGCACCCCTGCGTCGCTACCCCTCGCGCGCACATTGGGCACCACGCATAGAGCCGGCATCATCATTCGGACAGGTCGCTTGGCGTGGCATCCTCAGCCCCCAGCGCATACCATCCCTCGCACAACAGATCGGTCAGTGGTCACAAGAGACACAGCTCTCCCCCCCACGACGAGCTCCCGCCGCATAAGAGGAACCGATCCTTTCGCCCAAGTGGATCATTTCCACACTCGGACGACACCATACACACCTTGTCCGCCTGCCCCGTATGCCTCGGCCGCCACAAGCATGACGTATCCAAGTGCAACGCCGCTCGCACTTGGAACGACAAGCACGAAGCCGCCGCAGAGCACATTGGGCCCGCGCTGTTCACCAAATCAGGCAAGCAACTGTGCGCTCGGTGGCAGAAAGTGAGAGGTTGCACTGAAGCACACAAACCCCTTCACGTATGCTCAGGTTGTGGAGAGAGGACTCACGGAGCCCAGCACTGCCCTCGTGCAGACAAACCACTGCCCTTCGACGCTATATCAGGCAGTGGCATGGGAGTCTGACCTCCATGCTGCGGGGCTTTTTCATCGCTTCATTGATGTGCCTTCAGGTTTCCGGAATGGTTTCCTTGTAGATTTCCCCTCCATCTCCGTTACACAGTCACCGCCTAATAAAGACTCTTTTGTGACCTATCTGGCCGAGTTCCAAAAAATCTTAGATCGAGAATTAAGTGAAAAAAGGTACATAGGTCCCCTCTCCCTGGCAGACATCACATCGCGCATTGGCGCTTTCCAATCATCTCTGCTATCCATCATTCCCAAGCCGGGTAGGCCGGGAAAGTTTAGAGTCATCCAGAATTTTTCCTTCCCCTCATCCACATCACCTTCTTTTCCAAATCCATCCATTAATTCTTATATTAACACTAACTGCTTTCCCGCCACATGGGGAAAATTCTCTATAGTATACCTTTTGATCTCTCGTCTCCCCCCAGGCTCTGAAGTGGCGACCAGAGACGTCGCAGAGGCGTACAGGACGCTACCTCTGCATCCATCCCAATGGCCAGCCACAGTCGTCCGCGCCACGGACGACACATTTTACATTGACACGTGTGCCGCGTTTGGCGCAGCGCCATCAGCAGGCCTCTATGGCAGAGTAGCCGACGTGGGTGCCGAACTCATGCGGGCGCAAGGCATCGGTCCCCTGGACAAATGGGTCGACAATCACATCCTCGTTCGGATCAAACTGACACATCTCACCGCTTACAACAAAGCCCGCACCACATGGGCGTCTCAAATTGCGCTTTCAGGCACAGCCAAGCAATCGGGTAGCCGCATTTGGTACGCCGGCATCAACACGCCAGGTGAACACGCAGAAGAATTCAATGAAACCTGCGCATTTCCTCTGCGAGATTTGTCTCGCCATTCAGCGTGTTCCCCACACGATGCTTCCTTCACTTACAACTTAGATGATGTTGATCGGATATCCGACAGACTAGGCATTCCATGGGAACGCTCCAAAGACCAACCGTTTGCAACGTCAACCTTGTACATCGGGTTTCACTGGGACCTGGACGCAAGGACTGTCTCACTTGCCCCCAACAAGGCCAGCAAATACCTGGCAGCAATCGACGAGTGGCTGTGCCGCCCGACACACACCCTCAAAGACGTACAATCCCTCTACGGCAAATTACTACACACCTGCTCCGTCATCTTCTGTGGACGCGCATACCTAACCGGACTAGAGCGCATGTTGCGCGTGTGTCAGGAAAAACCATTCATGCCGCATCGACCCGACAAGGCCATTGAAGGGGATCTTTTCTGGTGGATCGAGCGCTTAAAAGGCGGGGACACTTCCATTCCCATCCTTCCACCACTCTCATTCCTCAACATTTCCGCTTACTCCAATGCCAGCTCTAGCGTTGGAGTCGCTATTGTCATCGGCGACCGTTGGTGAGCATGGTCGCTACACCCCGAGTGGCGCACGATGCGAGGATCCAACCGCGACATTGGATGGGCCGAGGCAGTTGGCTTCGAACTCTTGGTCCGCGCCTTCGACGTGATTCAACCCCCCACTCCCCACCTTATCGCATATGGGGACAATTCTGGCGTCGTCGAGGGATGGTGGAACGGCAGGCATCGCAACGCCGACACCAACCACGTTTTCCGACGCATCCACGATTTCCTCTCTCAGGCAGCTCACGTTCGCGACGTCCGCACCCGCTACGTACCCAGCGCTCAGAACCCCGCAGACGGACCATCCAGAGGAGTCTTCTCCTTCCGCCATCTCCTCCTTCCGCGCTTTAGCGTCCCTCTCCAGCTCAAGCCATTCCTCACAGACGTCGAAGACCTCCCTCATGAGCGCGTCCCCACAGCCTTCGCCCATGCTCTCCTCCCTCAGAGCCATCGCAGATGCCCTGCCCTGCACCTCGACACTCGGGAGGAAGACAAATCCATCCATCGCGAGCTCTTCTTCTAGTAAGTACCTCTTGGGTCCCCGCTTCGACGCTCCACTTCTGGGCAGCACACCGGTACCACGCACAGGCCCCCCCTTCACCCTCAGCGTTACCCAACCCCGCCCCTACCATCCTGACCTCACGCCGCTTCCCTCACCCCTGTGACCTCACTGCCGAGCCAAAAATCGTCTTCGCCTCTGGCTATCCCATTCCCCCGCTCCACAGGACGCAAATGCCACGAACACACAATTCGTCGCTTCTGAAGACGAGCTTGATCGCTTACTAGACGTCATCGCCGCTTCATGGACGATGAGCACGAAAGAAACTTATGGAGCTGGGCTCCTCGTCTTCCACGTTTTTTGCGACCTCAACCGGATCCCGGACGCAGCGCGCTGCCCCACCACTCAACTCCTCCTCTCGCGTTTCCTCGCCAGCTGCACAGGCGCTTACTCAGGATCCTCCCTCTCCAACTTCGTAGCAGGCATACGAGCATGGCATCTTCTGCACAGTCGCCCATGGCTCATCAACAGTGAAGAAACACATCTTCTGCTCACGGGCGCGGCAAGACTAGCACCTCCCTCTGCCAGGCATCCAAAGCGCGTCCCATTCGAACAAGACATCCTTCTTCTTTTCCTCACGTACATGGACCTTCGCCACCCATGCGACGCCGCCATCTATGCATGCATCATCATCACCTTCTACACGGTTTCCCGCCTCGGCGAATTCACTGTTCCCGCTATCAAGCGATTTGACCCAGTGCTACACATCACTGTCTCACGCGTCTCGCACGCCAAAAATCACAATAATCTCGACATTCTGATCTTCAGGCTGCCAGCTACCAAATGTTCGCCGGCCGGTGAGGACACGCATTGCGCCCCTCTAACGCACTTAACCAATCCCATCGCATGGCTAAACAACCACCTAGAGATTAACAACCCTGGACCAAACGACCATCTCTTCGCCTGGCGTCATGGACGAGGTTTACGCCCGCTGACAAAAGCAGAAGTAACGACCCGCATAAAAGAGCTAGTCCAAACCTTTGGCCTACCAGACCTCAAGGGTCACAGCTTGCGCATCGGTGGCACCCTCCACTACCTCCTCCAAGGCATTCCCTTCGACGTTGTAAAAACAATGGGCCGGTGGTCCGGAGAATCTTTCACACTATACCTTAGGCGGCACGCGCTCATCCTCGCCCCATATTTGCACAAACAACCAGGCACAGCGGACTACCTTAACCGCATCACCATGCTGCCGGTTCGCTAACGTAAGCCTGCTCCTAATCCTTGGGTGAAGCTTCACTGCACGCGTCACAGGCTCCTTCAGGCCGGGTACGCAGCTCGCTTCAAGACTTAGGCAGTGCCTCGGGCCGGAAAGCCCTCCGGGCCTTCGCCCATACTACCTTAGCTAGCACTTCTCATAGTTACCCGCTCTTGTAACTACCCTTTTCTCACTCGTTCACATCCGCACCATAGCGTCCGACATTCACGGAGGTACGACTGGCTGCTTCTAGTTGCATAAACATTGAGGTGATTGTGGATAATTCCCTCAACAAACCATAAGAAATAGGTTACATAAGAGCCTTACAAGGAATGGACTTTGAGGCCATGAGGGTCTGTTTTAGGGACTATGAATCAACTCAGGAAAAAGAGGAGAGATGGACATGTTGGATAGTGTACTGTCTTCTCATTCACATTCCAACATGCCCTCTGAAGCCACAGCTAACATGTTTTAACTCTCATAACTTTCAGTCTCTCTGGACTCTCAGTCAATGGAGCACATGCTGTCAATTGCTTTCTTAGGGGCCCAGATTAC
>JBBPMR010001311.1:0-10532 GCA_038090415.1 Rossbeevera mucosa | reverse complement strand
TAAGAGCATGAATGATTGCGAGGAGTTCACGATCATAGATGTCGTAGTTCCGTTCGGCGGAGGAAAATGTCTGGGATAAGTAGGAGCAGGGGTGCCAGTCACCATTAGAGTTGGTCTGGAGGAGGATAGCTCCGGTGGCGTATTTGGACACATCTGTGGCAATGGCGAAGGGAGTGGAGAGATCTGGGAGTCGGAGGACTGGTTTAGAGAGGAAGAGTCGTTTTAACGACTGGAAGGCTTGTTCACAAGCGGGCATCCAGGACCAGGTGAGATTTTTCTTGGTCAAGTCAAGGAGAGGACGGGCAACGGTGGAGTAGTCCGGGATAAACCGGCGGTAGAAGTTGGCAAAACCAAGGAAAGAGCGTACTTCCTTGACTTTAGTGGGAGTGGGCCAAGAGGCGATACCGTCAAGTTTGACAGGGTCCATAGCAATTTGTCCTGGTCGGACGATCATTCCGAGATATTCAACTTCTTTGGTAGCAAAGTTGCATTTTGAGAGGCGAAGATGGAGGTCAAGTTCTTGCATCCTTTGAAGGACACGTTTAGTTCATTCAGTATGAGTAACATCGTCGGGGGAGAAGATGAGCAGATCGTCCATGTAGATGATCAACCACCCTTCAGCGATCATATCGCGGAAGGAGTCATTCATAAAGCGTTGGAAAGTGGTGGGGGAGTTGCAGAGGCCGAAGAACATGACTGTTGGTTCATAGAGACCTTTGTGCATGATAAATGCAGCCTTCCATTGATGTCCATCTTTGATGCGGACATTGTTATAACCCCAACGGACGTCGAACTTGATAAAAACCTTAGCATCTTTTAATTTATCGACGAGGTCAGAGATGAGTGGGAGGGGATATGCATCACGAACCGTGTGTTCATTCACGTAGCGGTAATCTTGACATGGGCGAAGTTTGCCATCCTTCTTTTTCACAAAGAAGAAGGGAGAGGCCTGGGGAGAGTTCAAAGGGCGGATTTTTCCAGAGTAAAGGTTTTCCTCAAGGAAGTCGTCGGTTGCTTTACGTTCATCTGGGGATAAGGGGTAGAGTTTCCCGATCTTTGGGATGAAGGATTCATCAAGATTGATTTCGTGATCATAGGGACGAGAGGGGGGAACGTGGTCGGTGGAATCTTCAGAGAAGACCGAGGCATAGGCTTTGTATTCTTCTGGGAGGACAGGAGGTGGTTTCGCTTTTTCAGCGGCAGCAGCGAGTTCGGTAGAGGAGGTGATTTTCCTGCATAAAGGAGAACCGAGGGGGGCAAAGCGACATACTCCCCGGATGACTCGGTTGATGGTTCTATTCTCTTTAGCTCGAAGGATATAGTCGTGGGGGTCGCTGTAATCCATATGCAAGTGAATACAATCCTGAGCATCTGGAGTGATAGTCGTATGGCGAGGAGGTTTAAACGGGATGGTTGATGGGGGGTGGAAACATGACTTATGACGGTGAGAGTCAGCGACATAGGTAGCATACAGGTCTTTGGACTGGTCGCAGAATTCTTCAATGGAGAGCGTCTGAGCTTTCCAGTCGATGACGGGGTTCGTAGAGCGAAGCCAGGGGAGGCCAAGGATAAGATTTTCTTTGCCGCATGACATGACATGAAAGAGGACTTTTTGTGAGACTCCTTCGATGTTTACGTAGAGGGTACAAGTATAGCGAATTTCGCCATTCTTGTTTGAGGATTGGTCGACGTTTCGGACAAGGATGGGGACGTCGAGTTTGGCGGTAGGGAGGTGGTGCTTTCGCACAAACATCCAGTCGATGCAGGAGATGTCTGCACTGCTGTCCACAAGGGCACAAGTGTCAACGACTTTCATCATGTGTGAAGGTACCACAAGCTGCAAAGGGATACGCATAGATTTGGCAGATTGTGATACAATTACAGGCGCACACGTAGCTCTAGGAGATCCTTGCGTTGAACGAGGTCTCCTCTTCAAAAATCCCACTGGGTAGCGGCGGAAAAGCGAACTCTTCCAACCGTTTCGTCTTCATCACTATCTTCTACCTCCTCGAGTTTAGGGAGATCTTCTTCGACATGTTGGACCTTCTTCTTTGAAGGTTGAGATGTGAAATGGGGGCAAGCATTAGAGGTATGTTCTGGTTTTTGGCAGCGGAAGCAGAGACTTTTCTCCATGCAACATTTGCGTTCTTCAGGGGTAAGCTTCCCTACTTTAATGGCATCTACGTCCATAGCGTTTGGGTCATGGGTAGAAGAGGGGGCTGATGGTTGAGAGAAGGAAGTGGTATTGCGAAGGGGGTTATGGGAGTGGGAGATTACCAAGTTGGCGGTGTCCCACTGGGCTTGGTACTGGGTAGCACGTTGGTACCATTCATCAATGGTCTTAGGAACAGTGTCCATTGAGTAGATGCAACGAGTTAGAGCAGGGGGAATTCCAGCTCCAAAATACGAGATGAGAACATTGGGGTCAACAATCTCAGCTTGGGCTACATTGTTGTGGAATTGTGCGATATAGTCAGTGAGAGAGGGTTCGTAGGGACCTCTCTTTTTCTTCTGCGTCATTTGCTTGGTGGTAAGCCAGGCGATGGCATTGTTCACCGAGTCGTGGTGCTTGAAGGCAGCCTTGAAGAGTTTTATAAAGTCTTTGAAGGTCCCCATAGTGATATCTCCATCGTCGTTGATAGAGTTCTGTCAAAAGGTTTGGGCCCTGGTAGAGGTGGACCCTTTGGTCATGAATGATAGGGCAAACACGATTTTCTTTGCGTCGGAGGAGTATACTTCTTTATTAACCTCGAGATAGAAGTTAACAGAGGTGAGCCAGGGCATGGATTTGGCATAAGAGCCATCAAAGTGTTCGGGGGATGCAATGCGAAGCTCGGTTGGTTTGGACATGGGGGTCGACGGTTGGACAGGAGTGGGAGAAGGAGGAGAGGGGTCGGGGGGTAGGGATAGAGTGGTTCGCAAGTGGAGGGACAGGGACAATGTTTGATCCTCATCTTCGGGAGAAGGGATGAGGATATTAGGCTCTGAAGGGTTATCTTCGAGGCTGGAGTGGACGGAGGGTTCCGGCGAAGTTTTGATGGGGTATGGGGCAGAGGGTTGTCGCCTTAAGCGACGGGGGTCTGGGTTACGAGGAGGTCGAGAAATGGTGGGCGGTTCACAGCGATGGTGACCGTAAAAGGGAAGCTAGATCTTTTGTTACGCTTGGCTCGGATAGAGACGAGCATAGCCTTTGTTAGTTGGAGAATGGCGAAAGGACGAAGGATACCGCGTGGGGTGGCGGTCGCAGTGGTCGTTCTATCGATTGTAGAGATGACTGTGAACACGATCAAATGAAGTGTCACTAGTCTAGTGTCCAGTCAAGTGTAGGACGAAGACACGCAGAGGTTCACCCGGGGAAGGGGAGGATCAAGGTGGGCTAGATTGATGAGAGTAGGAAGTACAAAGGACAAAGGAGATCTAGCTTAGGGAATACGGACGGTATGGAAGGGTTTATATAAGTACAGGGAAATGAAGATGACTAATCAGATGGAATGCCATGGAACATGGTGGAAGGAAGATGAGTAATCCGCAGTGTAAAGATGAGTCAGAATACTGCAGATGAGTAATGGTTACAAGAAAATGAGTCAGCAAGAGTAATGCGCAACATTGTGATAAGTAAGCAAATGGAATGTCATAGAATAGAATGGAAGGGGACACGTAATGCGCAGCATCGGAGATGAGTCATAGCAACTGCGGATGAGTCATGATGACTGTGGATGAGTCATGATGACTGCGGATGAGTCAGGATGAGTCAGAGTGACTGTGAATGAGTCAGAATGAGTCATGATGACGGATACGGATGAATAAGCAGTCTAGAGCTCAGGGTGCAGGGTAGAATCCAAAGGGAAATGAAGGTGTTGCCAGAGCGAAGGGGAAACACCGGAGATGCTTAGGAGCGCAGGGGAAAAGCAAGGGGAGTGGGCAGGGTAGCCCTGGTGAGGCTCAAGCATAGGAACTTGGTGTTATGATTTGTGCGGACCCCTATTTCTTTTCCTTTTCCTCCACTTCATTCATCCTCCATGTCTATCCCATTATCACCGTTTCCATGTAATACTTAGTCATCCACAGCTTCTTATTGTTCCTTACTGCGGATTACCTACTCATTCCACCATATTCCATAGTGTTCTATGGCACCACTTTTACTGACCAATCATGGTCATTCTTATTGTTCCTCTCTGTACTTATAAGCGATTCAACATCGTTCCTAGCCCTTTTAACCTTGACCTCCTCGAGTACTCTCTCGAACATCCCTCCTCGAGTATCCCCTAGATATGTCTTGGAATATATCCCTTGCCTCTTTGAACCCTCTGCGTGACCTCGTCCTGCACTTGAAAGGACGCTTCAACCTCTGAGCTTTTAACCCAGCTTCATAGGTTGTCTTTGTCGCTCTCAGTACTCAGTCTTCGATCCCTCGACCCTCGAAGAACTCTGTTGTCTTGATCCCTTCGACCCTCAAGACTCCATCAGTCTCTCTAGTCCTCAGTCGTCTTGATCTCTCGACCCTCAAGACCCCCTCACCCTCGCCCCTAGCTCCAAGACCTTCCTCTCGAGGCTACACCTGTTCCTACCCGGACCAAGTGTAACAAAAGGTCAAGGTTCTCTCTTCGAGCCTACCATTGTTAGTAGTGCCCCACCATTTCGTCTTTTAACCCCCTCAGACCCAGGAGAGGATCTCCTGCTCCTCCATACCCCCCTCCCAGTTCCCCAACCCCCAGACGACGCATTCGTGCCCCCTCTGCCTCTGACTCCAACCCAGGAACCCCACCAGCATCTCGAACCCCTTCTCCTAGCCCCCCACCTGCACCTAACCCTCCCCACCTCTACCAGCGCAATCCCCACCACCAGCCATGTCCTCCACCACTAAACCCACTGAGCTCCGATTGGGAGCACCAAAAGCCTTCAATGGCTCCTCCACCGAAGCCCAAACCTTCATCAACACGGTCCAGATGTACCTACTGGTCAACAGCGCTGTCTATGACACTGAGGCGAAGAAAGTCGCCTATACCCTCTCCTACATGACCGAAGGGTCAGCCCTTACCTGGGCATCCACCTTTAGGACCCAGGCCCTCGAATCTCAACCCCCCTCCCTCGGAACTATGGCTGAACTCGTCACCAAGTTCAACACGGCTTTCGTTCACCTGGATACCAAGGCAGACGCTATTGCCTGGCTCTCATCGACCAGGATGACCAAGGACACCCTCCTCACCACCTACATCTCTGAGTTCCAAAACCGAGTTGCCCTCAGTGGTATCTCCTCTGACGACGTCCTAATTGGATACTTCTCCACTGGACTCATCCCCTCTCTCATGCGTCGCATCTACTCAATGGACACCCCCCCCACCACTATCGCAGCATGGTACTCAAAGGCCATCCACTTCCAGACCCAATGGAACCAAGCAGACAACGTTGCTAGCCGCAACAAAAAGAACTCCACCCCCTCCTACGTCCCCTACCATCATGGTTCCTCCACCAGAGCAGAGAAAGACCCCAATGCTATGGACGTCGATGCTATTCGCATTCCAAAGCTCACCCCCCAGGAAAAGAAACGATGCATCGAGCATAAACTTTGCTTTAGATGTTGCAAGGGTGGCCACTCAGCCACTACCTGTCCCACCTTCCCCTCGACAAAACCCTTTGAAAAGAAAGTGCGAAGAGTCGAAGAAGAACCCTCTACATCATTGCTCCAGGAAATAGAAGACGAAGAAGAAGCCTCTGTCTCCCCAGTATCTCTTTCGGGTTTTTAAAAAGGAGGCCCTTCCTGACGCAGGCCCCCTCCATATCCCAAACCAATGTACTTGTAGCCGATAGACGAATGAAATCCATGCATGTTCCTCTCCATCTCGTCGTCCCTACTCGTGATCTCAAAGACGTCAAAACCTTCGCCCTCATTGACTCTGGAGCTGATGTCTCTTGCATTGACTGGCACTTTGTCAACAAACATAACCTCCCCAAACAACGCCTTCCCCAACCCATCCCAGTCCGGAATGTCGACCAATCTACCAACAAGAATGGTGACATAAAGTTCACCTGCTCTATCTACATTCGCATCGCTGGCTTACTCCAGCAAGTCAAGTTCTATGTCATGCATTGTGGCAAAGAGAACGTCATCCTTGGACTACCCTGGCTCCAGAAAACTAATCCAGCAATCGACTGGGCCAAGAAAACCGTCACCATTAGAACCTCTTGTGACGAAACAAGTGAGCTCAATGCCCTCTACCAACAGGACCACCTTCGACATGTTGCAAAACTCCGCCCCCCACCCCCCACTGCTAAAGCCATCCGCCACATCGACTCTGACCCTGTCCATGATGGACGACTCTATGACTACCTTGACGACTGGGCAGGCCATCGTTTCCCCACTCAAGCCCGGACCCACTATCTGATCAATAGAGTAATCAAATGTGGGCAACGCTTCGCCCAGATTCCCTCCACCATGGTCAAAGCTTTCACCACTGCGACCAAACTGGCCATCGATGCAGACAAGGCCAAACCAAAAGTCACCCTCCCACCAGAATACTCGGCATACTCCTCCGTTTTTACCAAAGAATCTGCCGACCACCTTCCTCCACCTCGATCCTACGATCATGAGATCAACCTTGATGAGGCATTTGTTCCAAAAGTAGGGAAAGCCTACCCCTTGACTCCTGAGGAATGCCAAGAAACTGAAGCCTTCATCGAGGAGAACCTTAAGACTGGAAAGATTCGCCCCTCCAACTCTCCCCAAGCCTCCCCCTTCTTCTTCGTCAAAAAGAAGGATGGAGGACTCCGACCCTGCCAGGACTATCGCTATGTCAATGAGCACACCATCCGTGACGCTTACCCACTTCCCCTCATCTCCAACCTCATTGATAAGCTCAAGGGAGCAAATGTCTTTACCAAGTTTGACATCCGATGGGGTTACAATAACGTCAGGATCAAAGATGGCCACCAGTGGAAAGCGGCCTTCAACACTCATAAAGGCCTTTTCGAACCCACAGTCATGTTCTTCGGTCTCACCAACTCCCCTGCCACCTTCCAACGCTTCATGAACGACTCATTCCGCGACTTCATTGCTGAAGGATGGCTAGTCATCTATATGGACGACCTCCTCATCTTTTCGCCCGACAAAGCCACCCATGAAGAACACATCAAACAAGTCCTTCAGCGTATGATAGAGTTGGACCTTCACCTCAAGCTTGAGAAGTGCAACTTTGCCACCTCGGAGGTAGAATATCTAGGGATGATTGTCAAGCCCGGACACCTCGCCATGGACCCTGTGAAATTAGCTGGTATTGCTGACTGGCCCACCCCCTCTAAGCTCAGAGATGTCCGATCCTTCCTAGGCTTTGCTAATTTCTATCGTCGTTTTATCCCAAATTATTCCAATGTTGCCCGCCCCCTCATTGACCTCACCAAGAAAACCCAGCCTTGGGACTGGTCCTCCACCTGCCAAACTGCCTTCGATGCTCTGAAAGGAGCATTCCTTTCGAAACCAATCCTCTCCCTCCCCGACCTCTCCAAACCCTTCGCCATTGCTACTGACGCTTCCAAGCATGCAACTGGAGGAATTCTCCTTCAAACCGACACCAACGGTGACTGGAAACCCTGCTCATATCTCTCCCAGTCCTTCACTGCTGCAGAGCGAAACTACGACATCTATGACAGGGAACTCCTTGCCGTCATTCGCGCTCTAAAGTCCTGGAGACAATACCTTCATGGCTCCCCCTTCCCCATCCAGGTCTTTACTGACCACAAGAANCTCACCTACTTCCACCAACCCCAGAAGTTGAACCGTCGACAAGCTCGCTGGCTCTTGGACATTGCAGACTTTGACCTCAAACTCATCCATATTCCTGGCAAACTTCTTGTAGCTCCAGACGCTCTATCTCGTCGACCTGACCTCATCCCTGACTCCGACACTGATAATGATGATGTTACCCTACTCCCCCCCTCACTCTTCGTCAACCTCATCGACACTGCTCTCTCAGATAAGATTGCCCTATCCTCCTCCTCTGACCCTCTCGTCCTAGACTCCCTTCATGCCATCGAAGGTGACCTCCCCTCTAAATTCCGTTCTCGACTCTCAGACTGGCAATATAATGCTGGCATCCTCACCTACCAAGGTCGTGTCTATGTCCCCAATGATCTTCAACTGCATCAATCCATTGTCGCTCGCTCTCATGATCACCTTTCTGCTGGACACCCTGGATATCTCAAAACCCGTCAACTGGTTGCCTCCGAGTTCTGGTGGCCTGGTCTGGCCCACTTTGTCCGAAAATATGTTGAAGGGTGTGCCACCTGCCAACAAAACAAGGTCAACACCCATCCCACTGTCCCCCCACTCAACCCCATCACCTCCTCCTGCTCTCGCCCCTTCCAACAGGTCTCCTGTGATCTGATCACAGACCTCCCCCTCTCTGATGGCTTCGATTCTCTATTGGTCGTGGTCGACCATGGTCTTACTAAGGGGGTAATTCTTTGCCCTACCATGAAAACTGTCACTGCGGAAGGGATAGCCAATCTTTTCTTTCATAAGGTCTACACTAGGTTCGGTCTCTATGATAAAATCATCTCAGATCGTGGCCCTCAGTTCGCTTCTGCCTTTGCCAAGGAGCTTGCGAAACTCATTGGATATACCCTCTCCCTATCCACAGCCTACCACCCCCAAACTGATGGAGAAACCGAGCGAGTTAACCAAGAGGTAGAAACATTCCTCCGCATTTACTGCCATGACAACCCAACCGGATGGGCAGAACACATCTCCCATGCCGAATTCGCCCACAATCACCGCCCTCATTCCGTCACAGGGAAGTCCCCATTCTTCCTTATGATGGGATATGAACCCCGCTCGTTCCCATCAGTAATCTCCGAGTCCAACATCCCTGCAGTCGAAGCAAGACTCCAGAAACTCTGCGCTACTCGAGACGAAGCCCTTGCTGCCCATGAACTAGCTCGTCAAGTCATGAAGGCTCGATCCACTAAGTCCTTTAAACCCTTCTCAAAAGGAGACAAAGTCTGGCTGGAAGCTAGAAATCTTCGACGCACCCTGGCATCCCCAAAACTCGGCACCAAGCGAGAAGGACCCTTCACTATCACCGATGTCTTATCCCCGATCACCTACAAACTCCGCCTTCCCAAAGCTTGGCATATCCATAACGTGTTCCATGCTTCTCTTCTATCTCCATACCATGAAAACCTCGTCTATAGTCCCAACTTCCCTTCTCCCCCTCCGGACCTTATAGAAGGCGAAGAAGAATACGAGATTGAGAAGATTGTACGACACAAGGGTCCGCCACAGAAACGCCACTTCCTGATCCGATGGAAGGGTTACTCCGCCGAAGAAGACTCCTGGGTACCTGACAAGGAACTCAAACACGCCAAAACAGTCCTGGACGCTTACAAGAAGGCCCATCCCTCTGTTTTCCCCCAAAAGAAACCACCCACTCGCCACTAAACAACCTCCTCGAAAACAATGGACTCTCCCTTCTTTGGCTCTTCCATAGAACTCCCCTTTGCCCGCAGACTCCTCTCCTTCTCCGAGGAAGGAAATATCGACCTCATTGACTCTCAACTCCAAGACCCTCGCCTCGCCTCTACCTTGGAACTCCTCATCGACACCAACTCCCCTCTCCATCTCGCTAGGCAAGCTTTTATGCAAAATCTCCATCTTTCTATTGCTGCAGACCGCATTCCCCCTTCCTTTCTACGGTCTGATGACCCCTTCGTCCGTCTTTTCATCTCTATCCTTAAGGAAGCTGCCAGAACCCAAGCTCTCGCTCTTCTCCCCCTCTTAGACCAACTAGGCATGGTCGATGCCCTCCTTCATGCTGATAACCTCCTCCGCCAACCTCGCCGCCCCCTCCTCGACAGGCTTGCAGACGCCATCATCCCAGACTCAGATCTTCTCGACGACGCCCCAGATGTTCCCACCACTCCCTCCGCCAGCTCTTCCCCCTTAGATCCAGAAGAGGAACAAGTACTCGCTCGAATAGAGGCGGACTTCGACCAAGCTGAACGACAGGCAGTTCTAGATGGCAATGAGGTAGTTCTTCCTCGCAGCCACCCTGACTACCCCTCCACCTGCTATGTGTGCCATTGTCGGAGCCACAAACGAGTCGACTGCAGAAACTATGAATGCCCCATCTGCCTTGTTACAGCTCCAGGCCACCCCCAAGCTCATTGCCCTGTTGCCCGACCCCTTCCCATTCCCCCTCCCAACCCTCGTCGCCACACTCATTGCTCTCGAGCCCCCTCTTCCGCCACCTTCATTTCTCAACAATCCTACTACCCCCCCCCCCTCTCGAGTTTCTTCCCCAGTCGAAGAAGAACCCAGTTGGGGAGACCAAGCTGAAGGACTCAAAAGGTGGGAGGAAAATCACGCCAGGGATTGGGGCATGGAAGACGATGAACCCTTCGAGTACGACGACGTCGCCATCAGCAACATGACTGGGTCTCCAAGGATGTAGAAACGTCAGTGACTTTTCATCTACTAAGGGGGTAATGTTACGATTCATGCGGACCCCAATTTCTTTTTCTTTTTCCTTTCCTTCATT
>JBBPMR010001310.1:0-10541 GCA_038090415.1 Rossbeevera mucosa | reverse complement strand
ACTTGAGGTTGTGCCCAGAAATAAAGATTCCGTCGCAGGGGACGACCTCGCCCGGTTCCAATAAGGCAATGTCACCAACCACGACGTCCTGCGGGACACAAATGTCAGAAAAGGGTAGCCAACGATACGATACGGAGAGTGTACTTTGACGTCTATGAGATGTTCTCTACCATTACGAATGACCTTGACGGTACGCTCTTCCTTCTTCTGATTGAGTGCCTCAAACTGGCGCTCCTTCTGCCAGTCGTTAAGAGAACCAACGATGACCTGGGTCGGAGTGAAGAGGGGAGACAAATAATGTAGAGAGACGACTTACGACAATCAGAATTGCGATGATAATCGCGACACCCTCGACCCAGTCGACGGGCGGCTCGCCAGGGGGAAGGGGAGTCCCGAAATCCTGAAACAGACCAAGTGCCAGCGACACCACAGCAGCTATGGACAACAGGACCTAGGAATGAATATGAAGGAGGATGTAGGTGGGAAAGATGCAAGATGGACATACTAGGACCTTGTCCTTGAGTGTTTGCCACATGAGTGCAAGGAGAGACATCGTGGGACGTTGTGGTAGAATATTTTCGCCGTATACAGCCTTACGGTCTGCCAATGAAGCGGTGTGAGGGTCAGGGACATTATTGCCGCCTGCGGCTGAAGGTGGGTGATGCTGGGGGTGATCTGGTGCGGTCGCCGAGTGCTTGTGCATACGATCGTGTCTCTGAGAAGCGCCTTCGCCGGCACCGGGCTCGGGATTAGACGGGTGTTCGGGTGCGTCGAGAACCAAACCACGGGTAGGGTGAGTCCCAAGGCCGCTGACAATGGTGGAGATACCTCCGAGAGCATGAAGGGCATCGAAATCCTTTGGATCCAAGAGGCTCGCGAGCTGATTCGGGTCGAAAGAAAAGGGACCGAGGTCAGGTGGCGGGTCATTGGGAGGTGGAGGATTCGGATAATGTGCTTGAGGAGAAGGATGGGGGTCAGGGTTCGTCGACGGAGGCGAGTTTAGAGCAAAGGACCCGACAGATACATACCATGTAGCTGCTTGAATGACAAACACTTGAACCAGAGTTCGATGACTGTTGAAGGCCATTTCACACGTGCATAGCAGGCACAATGAATTCAATTCATTACGGAAAAACAAAAGACATTGTAATTAACTAGATCTGATACGCAGCATCAAAGTCATCGAAAGCCATCATGGTGTAATCAGTACACCATGTTTGGATGTAACGAGGGGCATTGGGTGAATCAGGAAAATGTTGGTTGCGGAGGAGTACGTCACGTTCGCGAACAAGGACAATTTGGGGAGCGCCTGAGATCTGCCGTGGGGGGGGTGGACGGGGTGACAATACCTGCGCCGGGGGGGGAGACAGGCGCAATGGAACAACCTTTGAGGACGCTGCAATTACTCATGAGTTGTTGTTCAATCTGAATATTGATGTGTTACCATCTTTGCGCTTCTTGGCAGCCGGTGGGGACTGTACTGGGGAATAAAGGGTTCGAGAGCGCTTGACTAATGAGTTGTACTCAGTGTAGCACAAACGATCGTAATTAGATTAATTTGAAACCTACCGTGTATCCGCGGGGGCGTTACCAGATTCGTAGACTTCGCCTTTCCCTTGCCCTTATCCTGCGAAGCAGAATCTTCTTCCAATTTGAGATCAAAAAGGGAGCTTGCCAGCTTGTAGTCATCACTCCCATGAGCCTCGGTACCAGAATCGGTGGAAATGCTAATAATGTCGTCATGGTCCTGCTTAACATTAATCGCAGGCGGTGATTCAGTATCTGAGAAATCCTCATCAGAGCCGATGATGGGTATCTCTTTATTCCATGAATCGTAAACGTCGCCCGGGATGGTTTTCCTGGTGGCTAGAATTCAAGTAAAAATCATGGTCAAATAGTAGTGACGTTACTAAGTTCACTCACTAAACCATAGCTCACACTCGTTAGGTGGCCTATTGCGTGGACCCTTGTTGTCATACAGTGTCGAACCATTAGGCTTGTTAACCGAAACAACCAAGAAATGTTTCCCTGAGCGCACAATCAAGGCCCAATCTGGCTGTGCGGATTGGCTGCGCGACTCCATCCGAGTTGAATCAAGATATGCAAATACCCATGGAAACCAACAGTGAAGTTGACTATCCACTCAGGGGTCGCATTTCAACACGCTGATGTATTTATTGGTCGAATCTGTAACGGACTTGTCGAAAAGTTCCACTTGACTCCGGAAGTAGGTACTAATTAGCTAGTTGATAACCGTATCATACATTCGATACTTGAACTTGCAGATTTTTTGGGACTCGAATAAGATTCGCGCACTTCACTACTACAAAAATCGCGCACGATACATAATTTTTTTGTCGCTGGAGCGTCATTGTTTCCGCGCGCGCCAAGGTGAGTTTTTTTTTCTGCACGCGGTTAAAAAAAACACACAGTATCAAAAAAACACACAAGGCGAAACTTTTTTTTAGCGCGGGGAGTAAAAAAAGCGCGGGAATATTTGTGCAGATATCCCGCCATAGTTCACTTGATTATTCCATACTACAATTGGTTTGTCGTAGTTTATGTAAAAGTTGGACGCCAACCACTACTACCGAGAACCGAAACTTTGCTTGGCTTTAGTAACTTACGTTGAGGATCCCTTGCACAGTAATACAGTAAGCGAATTAGCATTCTCTCAGCTTCCCTGTTAGTGGACCACGGAATCCGTGCACGATGATCGAGAGGTTGTCCGAGTCCTGTTCATTATGCTTGTCAACTCCCCAACAGCTGTTGCAAAGAATCACTAGTTTCGTCATCGGGCTTTCGGTTCTACGGATCGCGTGTGCTATAATAGGCCTCATTCTGCTCGTCAACATTCGCTCTTTGCCTCTGGTCTGGCATCGTGAGCTAACTTGTTTTACCATTTTCGAAAGTGAACTCATAAATGTCTGCAGTCAAAGTGATACTGCCACTTGGAATTCTGAGAGCTAGATACCCCATCCTATGTCTCTACCATGCAATCACGCTGCAGCCATCACAAACTCGACACCGAGCCGTGATCCACCAGCTCGAGTCACTATGTCCCATTGGTATCAATCCGTTCAAGTTCAATGTTACAGTCAGTTCTTGGGCAAGTGAGTTTTTTTCGTGCGATGAAGGACATCCCCGCGCTCTCTGGTTTCAAGTATCTGATACTCAATAATAATGCCTAAGGCCCCGATGAAACTGACTGGTTTGGTCATGTCAGCAACTCCAATTATGCAAAGGTCCGATACGCCTCCTCAGTATCTAGCATGGTTCATTTGTCTAACTGTGCATACCAGACTCGAGATGTTGCTATATCCAAATTTGCTGCTGCGTTCCCTACCTTTATAATTATTGGCGGAGTGGTTCCTTTAAGCTGTGAGCCTTTCCTTATCTCCCAGGTTACTAACACAAAGGGATGTAATACAGCGACCCACTATCAATTTCTTCGTGAAATTCCTCGCTTTTCTAAGTATGAGGTTAATTTGTCGATCGGGGCTTGGGACAATAAGTGGGTGAGTTTTTCACTTTCTAGAATCCGTGAGGCAGCTATCGATCCGTCGTCTTCGGAGCTATATCTAGTGTGCCGATTTACGTCACCTTTGCCTTCTAGTCGTACAAAGTCGGCGACGCGTCCCGGGCCAGTCCATCCGGGAAGAGCCACGAAATCTGGCAAGTTAGAGTCCAGTGATTCGAGCGATACCAACGATAGCGACGGCGCCCTTTCCTCCCGAATCCGCTACGTGGAATCTCTGAATTGGAAGACAAATCCCCAGAGTCTCAACTGCGTAGCCGTATCGCGCGTGTGTTTTAAGATCGGCCGTGTCACTGTGCCACCCACGATCATATTGTCCTGCGAGGGATTCTGCAAACCGCCGTCGGTTGGCTCATATTCACAACGGTCGCCTCCCCCTCACTGGGCCCATTCACGTGCACTGCGCAACGCTTCAGACAGCCTTGATGCGTATAGGCGTTTTTTGGCAGGCGGCTGGAGGGATGTACCGAAGGGGGATGAATGGTGGGCGGAATCACTGAGTGGTCCTATTGAGGAACAGCGTCGAACCAATTTGGCCAAGTTTGAGACCATGGATCGTGCGATGGTTGACTGTATGGAGGTCTGGAACCATACATAGAACCTGAGTATGCTGGGGTTGAAGTTTTTCTTTGTTCGACGCTCACTGCTTTACTTTCGCTTGTTTCCTGGACATCGTACAGAGATCAGATACTAGGTAAAATACCAAGATGTTTAACTTACCGCACGGTTACTTTTGGCACGTCACTCCTTTTAATAGCTCTCGTCTCGTTCTACATTCACAGTAATTATATCTACGCGTTATTCACTAGCCATGCAGAGCTCGACTCCGTTCGTAGAGAGTCCACCCTTATGGGCTGCTCATTATGAAGGAATTTCAATTTTCAGAAAGAATCATCTTCATCAACACATATTTGTCTTTCATTCTGAAATTGGTGTAGGAGCCACCGTACTGGTGCTTTCCCGTAACCGGCAATTGAACATATCCGGCTCCAAGAGCCAGAGCTCCCCTGGGCCACCATGTAAATATAGAGTGCCAGCGTGAATATGATCAATGATTAGGCCCAGAGCCACCTAATAGTAGCAGAGCATGCGCAGCAGACTGTTCATGGTTGCGAACACAGCAGCTGATCCAATTACACAACTTGAAGTGACAAGAGTGAGTGACTTTATTGCCCATTCAAGTCGACCGTCGGCCAGGGGCAAATCTCCGAAGTTGTCAATACCTTGTGTTGCAGGATTCAGAGAGTTCGATTCGTTCGTTCGCAATGGCAGTATTAGTATACTGGTCCCCAGCAGTGTAGGCGGGCGTGGGGCCGCCGGGTCGTAAACCTTGCCGGTGGAGCTGGTGTGATCACTTCAAATTTCACTGGCAAGTATCATGTATGTCATGCCTCCGACTCGTGCAAGGAATCAGTAGGGAAAATGCAATATGTATGTAATGTGAAAAATTCGCCTAGTCAGTGTCATTTGGTAAGGTGACAGATCGAGTTTGGACTCGACTGAATTCTAACGCTCCACCGCCTGAGCAATGGAGTTAGTGCGTACAGTGACTCGGATATGAGTTAAGTAATACATTGGGATAGGGAGTGAGGTTTAGGTGGCTTAGATTCTGTCACTTACTACATACAATATCTCTCGCGGGGAACTACAATTGTACTTCTTGGGGTGAGGAAACAACATCACAATAGGCAGAATTTACAAATCCGTTCACGGCTTCACATGCGCAACACGGAACCGTTCGCTCGGTGAAACAAATTTGTCCTCCGAGATGTGAGGGGTCCCACCGCGGAGAATACCGACTCGCTTCATTGCAAGCAACTGTAGTCAATCAATACTCGGCATACAGAAAAACAAAATATGATTATCGGATAGGTACACTTACGTTGTGTGCGGCATTGCTATGAGTATATACTCCTCCGAAGAACGCCGACGTCGCATCCTGACCGACGTATTTCAGTAACAAATGTCGTCCGCCTGGATGGGCATCCAAAAAGTTTTCGATATCGTGAATAATACCAGCAATACAAATCACCGGCCGAGAATTCGCTTGCGATTGATCTTCTCTGTTGTTAGTCTACTTACGATACAAGATGGGTAATCGCTCACAATTAGCCCAGCTGAGCACCGGCATAGATTGCTCTGGAGGAGGCCAAGCCAAGGTGTCCTGTGTTTTACGAAGCTCCTTGAGCTTCATCGTTAGCTGACTCTTATTAATTTCGTTTTCGGAGAACTTCTGTACTAATGTTAGAAGGGGCACGTGTTGGATCAAGGCGCCTCTATCTTACCTTTAGATGACTAGCAAGCCCGACCTTGTGGCATAGCCATATGAGCCACTTTGTGGGATCATACTGATACCACCTGATCCCATTACGATAATCCATGGGAAATTGGTGGTGGAAGTTGTGGTAGCCCTCTCCAAGGGTTAGAAGTGCGGTCAATAAGTGATCTCTTGGCGAGTGCTTGTCGTCAAAAGGTGTTTCACCGATCCAATGGGCAACAGAATTGACACAAGATGCAGTCTGGATTAAAAAGTAAAGTTAACACTGACCTGTGCCACAAAAGGCGGGAAATGCTTAACCTGCTGCACCGCAGCGATCCTCAACAATGCAGCGTAAACAAAACCGCCCTGCCAGTCTCCCCAGCCCAGGCCCGCAACGGCAGTCGGAAAGATGATGGCGGACACAAGGACCAACCATGGGTAGTAACTCAGCTGCCACATTACGACGGAATTGTTCAAGAGATCGCTAATGTCCACCCTGCCGTGCTTACACCTTGGTTTGAAGATAACCCAGCCAAAGTGTGTCCAGAATAACCCACGTTTTGCATTGTAGGGATCGAGATCGGTGTCTGTATACCTATGGTGTGCGCGATGGAGACCAGGAGACGTGCCCACCAAATGATGGGTCCCACGACCGTAGCACTACCCATAAACGCAAGGATTATTTCAAGCCTGAAGGTGGCATTATACGACCGATGCGCCCACAGTCGGTGATACCCAGCCGTTATACCTTATACCCTCGAGCGTTAGGCATCTCTTGGACGGCACCATCGGTTCAAGGATTCCACGTACCCATACCAGATATCAAATAGAATACAACAGACCAGATCATCGTTTCCCTTCGGAGTGGTGTAAAGCAAGCGTATAGAGCAGCGAGCGGTGGCATGATCACGATCAGCGTGAAACGGTCCCATTGAGCTTCTTTCCACCAGTTGGACCAAGATACTGGGGGACGGACATTCATGTGTTGAAAGGTACTTGAAGGGTAGTTTTCTAATCCATTGCTGGTCGATGACCCGTCACTGGCAAGGGGAATAGGGACGTTGAGTGGCCTGGTCATAACACACAATACGTTCCGATGGACCCTTGAAGCGACCTCCTGCATCGACTTTATCTCGCTTGGATAACTGAGTTTATGGCTGCAGGGGTATTCGGACAAGATATGTAATAAAGCCACCTATAATAAAGCCACCTATGTAATGAAGGCGTCACGCGCTGTATGGTTCGTTCTAGGCAGGCATGTCGTAGGAGAAGCCAAGAAGCGGTTTACACTTGCAGTTGGTTGTTTCCACGTCCAAAAAACAGCCGAAATTAATAAGGCTTGATAGACTAAACGGGTCGCATTGTCAGAACTTTGACTTCCTCGCGCGCGAGGTAGCATCGCAGGCGGCCGTCGGGCCGAGATTTCAATAATGCGGTGAACAAAAGAGAATGATACAGGGATAATTTGAAGGCATTGAAGGCAGTTCCAGATCGGCATTATGGGTTCTGAAATCAGAAATTCACAACGGCATCCACCTGTCAAGAAGTGTCAGAGACTGTGAGATTTAACACCATCTTTGAACACGTGTAACGTAAAGCCATCTTCACCAAAGACCCTTTGGTACGCGCCTGGTGCATCGCTCGTTCGGAGTGCGGTGATAGTTGCGCCTGGGCCAAATCCGGCTGATCTTCCACACAAGTGATTCTCAATAGAATAGATCCTAGCCCTTGACAGGAGGGCCATCGCAACATCCGACTTACGGAAGGATTTTTTGGGCGATGGGCCAGTATGACAACAATTAAGCCTCATTTTATTTGATCACTTGACTTGAACCTGAGAGTGTCGACAAGTCACAAGCGTTCGGTTCGAATCAGGCCATCCTGATTCATCTGGATGTTCTTTCGAGTACATCGGCGAGTGGGGCATGTATATCAAATAAAACCTGTTTCCGCGACGATATAAGAGACGTGCCCTTCAACTCAAGCAAACGCGCGCGCTACTGCTCTCGTTTGTGATATATCCGATGGCGGTCAAGGCGCATGAACCCCTGTTCATAGAAAACCCAGATGATATACCTTCTAATGATGTTCCAGAGAATTTTGTGTCATACACTCTCCGGCATCAACCAGTACTCCCCCCGATTACTCGTTACAACTGGTACAGAGAACTGCACTGGTTGCACGTTTTCATCTTGATCGTTCCACCAACACTTGGCCTCATCGGTGCTTGGTATACACCCCTACAGCGCAATACCACCGTCTGGTTTGTGGTTTACTCTCACTTAACTGGTTTCGGTACGTTGCTTCTTAATAGTGTGGAGAGTCAGCGATATCCAGTAAATACTTTCCAGGATTGACCGCTGGTTATCACCGGCTATGGACCCACCGCGCCTATAAGGCTACTAGGACTTTGGAGGTTATTCTCGCCATCCTTGGTGCTGGTGTAGTGGAAGGCTCTATTGCTTGGTGGGCTCGGGGCCACCGTGCCCACCATCGATACACCGACACAGATCTCGATCCCTATGATGCCCGTAAGGGCCTACTATACTCCCACGTCGGATGGATGATCTTCAAACCGAGGCGAAGGCCAGGCCCTGCCGATGTCAGCGACTTGCGGTCGAATCCAGTCGTCAAATGGCAACACAAATACTATCTCCTGCTCGCTTTTATCATGGCTATCGTCGTTCCCACAACAGTGGCGGGGTACGGGTGGGGAGATTGGCAAGGCGGATTCGTGTGGGCGGGTTTGCTTCGCCTCGTATTCGTGCAACATGTCAGTGTTCCTTCTTCTAGACATTTCCTGAGAACGAATCTGACGAACTTATATAAAGTCTACTTTCTGTGTCAATTCACTGTGTCATTGGCTGGGAGAAAAGCCCTACGATGAAAAGCTCACACCAAAAGATTGCGTACTTACTGCAGTCATCACTATGGGAGAAGGTTACCACAATTTTCACCACCAATTTCCTATGGATTACCGCAATGGTTACAAGTGGTATCAGTACGATCCGACGAAATGGTTCTTATGGTCATGTGAAAAACTTGGACTCGCAACCCATCTCAAGGTGGGGAGAGCTTCTCGTTTGTGCTGCGTCGGCCCTGACATGTGTATTTGCAGAGATTCGCAGACAACGAAGTACAAAAAGGCGAGTTGACAGTCCAACTCAAGCGCCTCCGCCAAAAGCAAGATGCATTATCCTGGCCATTTGAGAAGCCAGATTTACCGGTCATTACCTGGGAAGACTGTACGATTTGTCCAACCATTTACAAGCCGCTCTTGCTCATCTGTTACCCAGATCAAAGACAAGCGGGATCCCAGGCATTGATCTGCATCGCAGGGTACATTCACAATGTCAGCGACTTCTTCGATCATCATCCTGGCGGACCCCACCTCCTGAAGAAGAACTTGGGAAAAGATGCTACCACCGCGTTTTTTGGCGGTCTTTACAACCATGGTAACGGGGCGCACAATGTACGCTCTTCTTTTTGAATTCTATTATTTTCGGGCGTCGTCCTGATCTTGACCGCCCTGCGCAGCTGCTCGCCATGAAGAGAGTCGCCATTTTGTTCGGGGGCACACCCCATGGATCAGAGGAGGCCGTTCCGCCTAGTCAACGTTTGCGCATTGCTTGTTATAATGAGATATCATCTTAGACTCTGAGCCATCGATGGTTGTGTCTATGCCTGTATTATCAGCTTTGTGCTTATACCCAGTTTTGTAATGCAATCATCGCTGTCCGCGCCTAAGAAGTTCATGCCAGTACACGCGTTTAATCATTGCGCGGAAATGCTTAGCATTATGGTTGCTCAACGTGAGGCTTTCGATATCCATCGTTTGATGGGTGTCCGTAGAACTGCAGCCCAGGGGACAGGCACACCATTCCGCGATGAAGCAATGATTTGCGTACTGGAAATCCTATCGGCCAATATTGGGCTAGTAAATTATGTAGTAACTCTACTATACCGCCTTTGGCTAGATCATTCATACCCGAGTCCGAGTCGGCTCCTAGTTGGGCTACGATTTATTTGTATTCATTCTTGAATTTTAGACTCCCCAGGCCCTTGGGTACTCGCAGTCGTGTTCGCTGCCATGTCGCAGTCTCGCTCGGTGACAAGACAAAATACAAGCTCGTTGCAGTAGCTCTAGCCATCCTGATTATACCGCCTTTAGCTAGATCACTCATATTTATCTATAACATATGTATGTATATACATATATCCGGAAAAAGAAGCTGGGGTTGGGATTTACATAAACTATAGCATGTACTACACAAGGACATGGCTACTCCTGCTCGCAGAGTAGAAATTGTTCCTGGACAAGATGCTGGGCCTCCGCTGATCTGGGCTTGATCGAACACTTGAACGGGGCTTGATGACTGCAATGTGAATGGGAAAGGTGGTTGGTTATCAGCACACAAAACATGGTTACAACACAAGATGAAAGGTTTGTCACGAACACAATCATCTCTCCCAGTAGTTCATGGTCGGGGGTGATTTCCAGTCCGTTTTCAACGTGCTTCGAGATGTCGAACACGGCGAGCGCCTGCACGCACATGAGCCAGACGGTCGAGCTTCCTAGAAAATAGCCTGAAAAATCATGTCCAACCTGAGAGACATAAACAAGGCACGCTAAATCAATTACCTGGACATTTTCTTTGCGCAGAAATCAATGTTGACTTCCTAATATGACGTTCAGGTAAACTCTCACCGCCGTCCGAAGCCAAAGCATGCGTTCCCAGGGTG
>JBBPMR010001309.1:0-10549 GCA_038090415.1 Rossbeevera mucosa | reverse complement strand
GTTAGCGACCTTACGACGAGTGGCCAGGTTCCGACATTGCCGGACGCAAAAGTACAGGATTTGTAAGAGGGTCCTGTGAAATGGAATGGACACTTTTCCTAGGAACGACGTAGAAGGTGGCTGCGCTTCATTGTGCAATAGTTCGTGGACATGCGTGATGAGCGTCATGAATGACTCAACTTCGGGATCCGTATCCGTGGTAGAGAACCATGCAACCTCGAGAACGGAGAGTAGAAGATTGAGCCGGACCCCGTGGATCGTCGCCATCATGTCTCCTCGTCTCTTTTCTTGAGAAACGGCTGCAGAGATAGTCGATGCCAACGCCAATAAGCTTGGTCGGGTCCCTTGCTCGACACGGATGAAAGGTAGCATTTGCTTCAGCAAGAACTGCCAAGCTTCTGCCATCGCAGTCTGCGCATGCGCCAAGGAAAGGTTGAGGTTGATCGACAATACTTCTTTCTCAATCGCCTCGACATCATCCTCATCCGCGATGCACTGTTGAAGTCTACTCCTCAGTAACTTCGGTGAGAACGTAAAGTTGTCACCAAATTCCCGCTCTGAGACTGGGTTCTGCGACTGAAGCTGCTCCAGCAGAAGGCCAGGGAAGCCCTGAGAAAGTTTTTCGGACAGCTTATCGTATAGAGTTGGATCGTAGCAACTAGAAGCAGCTTCAAGGATAAGATCGTTGAGCTGGTCTTCGCCCTTGAAGGAGGGAATGAACTGAGTATAGCTGAGCGGTTTGGAGAGAGGCTCGGAGGAGCATTTCGGAGCTGGCTGAAGGAATATATCCTGTCCAATGATACGGATGGCGTACGACTTCACCATGCCACGATAGGCCTGGACGGACACCGCTTGATGAAGATTAGACTGTCGTTCGCCATCTACCATGATGAACGACTCGACGGCATAGTCCGGATCCGGTCCCAGCTCCTCCCGGGCGATAGCCGCAATCTGCTCCCAGAATTTTGTCTTCTGACGGGCAGCGTCAATTATCGATTGATGTTCCAAGCCATGCTGCCACACAACGTGGATGAAATGGAGTACGGATGCCAGGAGCGAAGGGTTGGCTTCCCAAAGATCTTTCCAATGACCAAGGGTTTCGATTGCAATCTCTAGGGCGCTCTTCGACTTCTTCTTATCCTCCCCTTCCTTTTCCTTTTCCTTACCCTTGGCGCTTGGGATGATGAATTCCCCCGTGACAAGTAGCTTGGAAAGAGCTGGCTCCTTGTCTACGGCAAGCGAAATAAAACTCCAAACGGCGCTTCGGAGAGCGAGCTCTTCGTAAGGATGTTCCACTATGCGAACTAAAGAAGCCACCGTTGCCTCCGGGTTGGAAAGATGTCCAATGATCGTGGGGGGAGAAGGTACCGCTAACGAGAGGGAAGCACACAGAGCATGAAGTACGCGCATGGCTTTCAGAGGAACAACGGTGCCCACGTCCCGCTCCTTCACAAACGTGGCTAGTACATCCACTGGGTCTATTCTGGCTCTTGCGGAATCAGAGAAACCTGCACCTCCAGCTACTTTTGCACAAAGAGTTTGTTCGAGGAGCGACGGCTTGTTGATGGGGGCTACCTGTTTGTAGTCGAGGACCGACCGCGCAAGTTGGAGGTGCGATTCTAGCAGGTATATCAAGCGACGAACATCTCCGAACCTCCGTGCATTGTACAGCGATCCGAGAACGTTAGGACTGGATGCAATTGCCGACACCAGTGGATTGATCGTGGAAGTGGTTGCTTTGTAAAGGAACGTGTCAATGACGGCCTGGCTCAATGTAGGGAATGGTCGACTGCTGATGGTAGGGGGCGACTGGAAAAGGATATAAGCATAGAATGATGATATTCGCTTGCCGATGTCGAAACGATCTCCAAGCTGTGCATATTTCCAACCCAAATGTTCCACCCAAATTTCGCCATGGATAAAGTTAGCGGCTCGCATGAGGACTTCCTCCTTGACTTGTCGGAGGCGGTGGTTGTCTGGTGGAATTGTCAACACGGAGACAAACGCTTCCTGGAGGAGCTGTTGGACGAGGTTCAACAATGCGAGGGTCATGGTATATTGGCCAGTGGCTCTCTCTACTGGTAGGGCAACTGCTGCGAAACCCGACGATTGGCTAGGACCAAAGATTGCGGTTGCAGAGCGGATATAAAGCCAGACACGGAGGGAGTACTTGGGCAATGTAAGCAACGCCGAGAGCACACTCATCGCCGACGTCACAAGCTGGGTACGAGAAAAGCCGCGCGTTTGCGAGCGGGTGAGGGCTTCTTCAAGAATCGTCGTAGTCAATTGCACCAAGTCCGCAGATTTACTTTCCATTTGGGTGGAGGTCGATTCGCCTGTTTCCAGTGACTCCAAAAGCTCTTCCGCGAGAGCAGGCTTGTCTTGTATGACGCAACGGATGAGATCGAGTGCATCCGTTGCAAGCGCTTCGTTCCCTCCCTCCCCAATCTCCATGCCGACGTCCTCCAGCCTGAGCGTCAAGGGCGACGAACCAGGGCCCGTTCTCCCAAATGTCACGTCCTGATACAAGTCCATTGAACTCGCGTACATACTCCGCCGAGTAACGTACTCCGTGAGCACATCCAAGACAACCTTCCAGCCGTTGTACTCGTGCTGCCAGCACAAAGCGACGAAATCTCCACCGTCGCCACTAAGCAGTCGTCCTGTGGAACGCGGGGGCATCATCGAGCCACCAGGTAACCGAATTGCACGAGAATTGGTATATGACAATCCAGGGGAGGCAGAACGCCCATATTGGACCCGCTCATAAACCGCATTGGGGCCCGTGCACGACGAAAGCGGAATGACAAGTGAAAAGGTCGGCAGCTTCTGCATGTAATAGAAGACGTGTCGAGCACAGATCCCTCGCTCATTTTCTTCATCCTCGTCCGCAGACTGAGAATATTCCGCGGATGACGCTACACAGAGGGAATCGGTGTCGAGGAACCCAAACGCAGTCATAGCGCGTAGGAGCCTGATGAGAGGTCTAAAGTGAATCGGGAAGCGTGACCGCGCGACGTCGATGATAGCCCGTCGTGCGATTCCTTGGCGCCAATCGAACTGCCAGAACTGACGGCATATACCAACCACAGACCGACTTTCGCTTCTTCCGAACAAGGCAATCCATACCTCAACGAGCGAATCGAAATCTGGGATGAGTTCCACGGGGACCAGTTCTACGATGGCAATCAAAAAGCCTTAAAGCAGATCAACTACATGAACATCCACGATTATGATTACCCACCTTTTAACACGGAGCGGAACGCGATCGCATTGGGGTCCGTTACAGTTGAATCAGCCTTCCAAGCGACCGCGGTGACAAACAGCGGCGAAGTTGTCAACAAATTGTGTAATAGCTTGAATAAGCCCACTTCACTACTCAATGCCACGCGTCCCATGAGGACATGGGTCGGTTCCCGTTCTTTGCCGCGTGACGAGTGTGTATGGATCGAATCAAGGAAGGAGCGATAGGAATCAGGAACTTCCTTTATATCCATGACCCTGGCACTTATTCGAGAGAGTACAAAAGCCCAACCCAAGTAGGCACATGCGTGTTGGTTACCAGAATTAGATGTCACAAGCTGATGTATCCGCGTCAGGGAGGCGGGAGAAGCAGTGTAGAATGTCTTGTCTGCGGGAGATGCAGATATTTCAATGCCATCTGGCTCTGCAACTTTTTCCAGTTCCAGTATCTCGATACTGATAAGAACCCAGAGACCGGCGATATCTTGAAGAATTTGCATACCCTCCTCGTCCAGAAGGAGGGTAGAATTTTGTTGGGAAGAGCCGAGATTTGTGCTATAAGCGGCTTCGAGCAGTTTCGCCACAAGCTCACCCTCGCACGGAACATACCCCCACATCGTCCAGAAGAGGACTTCTAGTATTGCTAGTTGCTTTCTAGAATTTTGCTTGGCCCAGCGAGACGCAGCCCTCGGATCCTCACTCACGGCACTGGGCACGCTCTCTTGCGAGCTGCGTAGATATTCGGCAAGAAGTGAGCCAGCAAAGGCGGGACCATCCGGGAGGATGTTGGGGAGATCCTTCGTGGCTAGGGTGTGTATGGGATCGGCTGTATTCTCCTGAGCGCGGAAGAGTGGTATAAGGATGCGAAGAAGAAAGAGGCGTTCGGAATAATAGAATGGCGTGATAGCAGCGATGAGTTCCTCGACGAGACTCTTGTCCGAACTTGACTCAGAGTTTATTGATAGTCCTTCGTTATAGAGAAACGAGCGCAGTAGAACGAACGCCTGTATCTCGTCGATGTTGAAATGTGAGCTGAGTGCAACGGCAAACTCCTTTGAGACGTCATCTACTTGCAAGACACATCCGTCCTGGAGAGTGACTGAGCCACTTTCCACGGCCTTGCGCGATGCGGGTGTTGGACTTCCATAGGGGTTTGCGACATCTTGAATTTGCGAAATGCGGGGTGTTATTTTTTGGGATATCTGGTCCAGCGACCCTCCGTCACGACGTCCGGTGAGAAACGAATGTAGCTGTTGATATGTGCTGTAACAGAATATCGTGAGGTACTCAAACAACTGCTTAAATCACAGAGCTCACATATCAATCAGTGACGAGCGCTGCGAAGACTCTCCGGACATGTTGACACAGTCCTACGCGATCGCACACGGTTTGCGAATTATAGTGAGCTATTTGTCTTTGTTTATTTCCAAGGCTTTTGCTAAACAAGTCAATACAACGCCATATGTATTTGAAAACATGCATAATATAATCATACACATCCCAAAGTTCCCGTTAAAATCAGACCCAGCCTCGAGCAGAACCACGCCCACCACCATGTCCTCTTTCCCTCTCCACCACAAACATCGCATCCCGGATTGTCACCAACATCCTATCGTCCTCCTCAGCAGCCTGATTCGATGTCGTTGCCTTCTTTGCAGATACATACGGACGAGCCCAGGATGTACCACCTGCGGTGGATGCCGCAGGCGCAGTCGTCGTTGCCGGCGTTGATGTCGTAGCCGGTGTCGTGACAGCAGCCGCAGGGATGCTAGGAGCAGCTGGCTTCGATTTTGGGGTCACCGTAGGTGCATTTGCCGCAGTCATCCATGCATACTTCCCCCCTAGTCCTGCGGCTTGACTGGCGACCGCATTCGACATTTTCTTACGCACATCCTCGGACATATTTCTCGCTGTGACACCAGGTCCCTCCTTCTTCTTTTTCTTCTTGGGCGCGCCTCCATCTTCTTCGTCGACAGCCATCGCACTCCCACCTCCCGAAGCTTGCGCAGTCAAATTAGCGGCATGCGCAGCTGCAAGATCAGCCCGCTCCTTGCGCTCTCTGCGAATCTTCATCTCTTCCTCCCGCTCATTCTTCTCTAGAGCGGCCAATTGTTTTCCCAGATCGCTACGCACGACGACACTCCACATCGGCGTACCATCCTCGTACATAGATGGCAATTTGTCATACTGCGCATCAGTTCGATGACGCGCTGCTGCGATCGTCGCTACAATGATATCTTGTAGTCGAGCGCGGAGAGCAAGTGCGAGGTAGTTGACAGAATCCTCCGGGACCTTGGTAATCTTGTGCTGCGTTCCGATGCTACGCATCGTCGGCCCGAGAAAACGCGTCTCAAAGGATGGTGCTGTGAGCTGCTTTCTTGAGCGATCCTCGAAAGGGCGGTATGTTTGGTGAGAGTCGTACGACCGTTGCAAACTCTCTTCTTCTGCCTAGATACGTGTCATAAGGCAGACCGCGCAAAGGGGGGGATATCCATACCCTCAGGTCTACACCAGCGCTACCAAGGGCATCATTCAACGTAGCCACATCCGCGGTATCCATGCCCGCTGCTGCAGCGGCACCCGTTGTGCTAGTTGTGCCAGTCGTAGCAGCGAGTTGTCGCTGCTGCGTCTGCACGTTCATCGCAGAGGCATATTGGTAGTGCGTGTACGCTGCTTGGGGATAATGTTGCGAGTATTGGTAATGCGAATAAGGGGTCGTACTGGACGACGTCTAGTTTAGTATGGCAACCAAATTGTGAATCGACAATGGATATGATTGACTGACGTGCCCACTTGAGACTGTTGTTGAAGTGCTGGGTCAATGGGGATGTCTGACCGTCGAAACAATAAGGGATGACGGTCAAGCAAAAGAGAAGAGGGGCGGGGGCGCACGTGCTGTACCCCATTGTGCAGTATATTGCGTAGCAGGCTGAGTCTGCGCCGGGGTGGGTGTTTGTGGAGTCTCAGACTCAGTTTTCATCACGATAGAAGGCACCCGTCGCCACTAAAACTGGGCAAGCCAAAAGAGTAAGAGCTTGGGTTTATTTTGAAAAGATATAAAATACTTTCAAAGAGTCTAGTGAACGTAGAACGAGAAGTCAGGGTATCTCCCAAGAGTGGTATGGATCTAATGGCGCTGACTAATCACAACTCTATGTACGTGTGACCGCCGACTCAGAGCTTCCAAGGTCGGTGGTTTTTACTCACATTGAAAAAGACTTATCTCCCCTTCATAGCGGATGATAATATTCAAGATCACGGTAGAGATGCACTCCAATGGATCAGGTTATGATAAAAGGTGAGAACTGGCTGCGACATTGGCTCATGCCCCGCTCTACAGATAAAAAGGTTTCGTCACTCTCTTTCAAAACCTGCGTGTTTACACCGTGTGTCTCCGGAAGATGAAGCAACGAACGACTCATCAGCTTTTTGGAAAAAATAAAAAGGGATATCCTGTTCCATGCTGTCTCATCCTCAGCATCAGTCTCATTTCAACGTCATCAAATGGCTGACTCGGACCAGCGACATCATTGACATCTCAAACATTTCAACACTAACCATAATGATCACTCCTTGATGACAAGTTATGAGTGGATGGACTTCTTTCTTCTCCTTCCCCTTGCACCGTTGCGTGAGATCATGAAACTGAACCAGTGAAATTCTAAGCATACGGCGTAGCAAATGAAAACAAAAAAGAGGTAAGCATGGGGTGAAAAAGGCCGACAGGTATAACAGAATAACGAGCCAAATATAACCCAGAGAAGATACCGATCATTATGCAGCCGCGTAAGTCATATAAGTCGTGTGTATGTATGTCCAAGAGGACGAGAGACATAAAGGGGATATAGACATTATTTCAATGCCAAAAGGTACATAAAGCGCAAACTCGACCTCGCATTTGAACGGCGAAGGGCACATAGCCTTGTGTGTTGTAGAACAGAATCATTCGCTCCCACAATACCTTAGCTCATATACATTGTAGCACGCGCACTACTGTACCTTGTCCGCTATCGCGAATAACATCTGCCGCCTGCATCGTCACGTCTCACTCACAAGTTGCGCTCTCGGCGGCATACGACTTTTCAACATTGTGATGGTCTTCATAAATTCGTTCATGAAAAAAACAAAAAAAAGTAAAGCCACCAAACCTTCATGAATATTCATAAAGTGATCCCGACTAAGAGTTCATAGTCGATGGCGGTCTAACAACCACAGTAGGCAGTACAGCATCTCTGCAAAGCATGCCTCTCATTTCTGGTCGATTCGAAGCGTGAAAGTTGCAGAGGCCTCGAGTCCTTGCTCACTGGGTTAGGATCAGCGTTTTCATCGTGCGTAACTTTCAGCTTCGACTTCTTTCCGAGAGACAGCGGCCGTGTCCCAGAAAGTTTGGATCAATTGCCTCCTTTGTTCGTACCACGACCCTTGAGGAGGGTAAACGAAGGCCCCCGCTTTGTGTCTGTGGCTTGTTTTCCATTACCGAAGACTTCAGCAGTAAAGTGCTCCCTTTGCATATGAGCGGCTTCATTCCCATGGGAGCAAGAGTTTGCGGGGAGGCATTATCATCGGATTTGCAGTATGGAAGGCTAGGGCGGCGAGAGCCGGTAAACTGGGCTTCAGTACCCTCCTCGTATTTCTGCCGTGCGAGAATGCTTTTAGGTTGTCGCAAGGTATACTTTGTGCAACAGGTTCAAAGGTGCTGTGCGTTTCGAATAGGGCAACGGTCGAGGTAGCCGACGGTGGAACGAGAGTAGCAAGCGAAGTTCTCGCACTATTCGTTCCATAAAGGATTTCAACTCGAAGACCTGTATTAAGAGTCGATGGGGAACGACCCAGAGATCCACCAGAGACTCTCCCTGGTTTGCGGATGCAGAATGGGCGATGAGGTTCTCATCGCCTGAAACCATGTCGTGCCATTTGACATCACCAGTGGGTATCTTGGTGGAAAACTTCTGATTCAGACCGTTCTCCCAGCTATGCGCAGCATCCACGCCCAGACCGAGACTACAAGTCAGAGTAAGTCACATAGACCCTGATATTCCTCCGAATCGAAAAATACCTGGCTAGACTAAGATGGTTTGTCTTATGCCCAAAAATATTCCTTCCATTTTGACCCGGTTTTTCTGGCGCAGGAGTGGAGTGCATCTGAGGAGCAGCAAAGTCATCCTCCAGTACGCCAAATTCAAATCCAGCGGACACATTGTCAACATGCATTGGCTTCTTCTTCGTTACTGTACTACTCAAAGGAGGCGAAAACTCCTCCCAGTCTTGTATCTTGATCTCTTTGCCAAGCTTAAGGCCGGGAACGAGAAGTGGTAGAACACCGGCTGTGAGCGCATCGATTTCCTTGATGTTATCATTGATAGCTGCGCTAAAGGAAAAGTCGAAGGAGCGAGATTTTCTATGGAGCAGTTGGGTGGCCGTCTGCTTGGCATTACGGATATTAGGAGGCGTCGCAGGCAATGGTTGCGAAGGAGGTGCGTTGACATCCAGAGCTGTGTAAGCCAGACCGGTGATCGATGACACTGAACGAGAACGAAGATGGGACGTAGTTATGGGAGTGACTGGCGGCATCATATCAACCCCAGTGGCTACAGTCAACAACACGTTGGGGGCTTCTTCTGTCTTCACAGGGGATGCGGGAACAACAACAGTGGTAGCAACGGCGGAATAATGTCTCTGGGCAATCAGAATCGTCGTGGCAAAGCTTCTTCGCTAGAAAAATGAGAAGACGCCTTGGATTGCGTACGCAGTCTACCAAGTTCGGTGCTGTTGGTCGATTGTATCATTGTAGGTGTATTCTTGCATGGGCAAAGGTGGTGTGATCTCGCCATCTTGCTGCTCTCCTTCTGCTAGAAGAACGGCAAGTCTGGGAAGAGGAGTTATGAGCCCAAGGGCACGACTAAGCTTTCCTCGGCCATCTACAGCGTCACCTTGCGAAATCCAGACGTCTCCAGAGCGGCGACCCTCGATTACAGTTACACTGCCGCTTCCTTTGTATCCGCGGCAGTACGTGGCAAGGGTTTCGGCAGGAGATGGCGCACGCATGACGCTGGAGGGTGGTTCAGCATGAATACCGAATAGACCAGTAGGGATGGGAATAGGCGATCGGGCAAGGATATTCAAAGCCAGGAGAGGAGATGATACTGTCACAGAAAGTACTAGCATAACTGTGAGAGCTTCTGTTAAACCAGAACCAGAACCAGGCCCTGCGACCGAAACCAAGTAAGGGAGAGACAAGAACTGCGATCCAGACTCATCAACTAATGAAATGGATGAGGTGAAGAAATCCACTGACAAAGGGAACCCAAATGGAAAGCATCCAAAAGAATATTTAAAATACGAAATGTGGAGTTCACCGCCGGTGACCGCAAGTGACGCAATGCCCTTCTCGTTATCCGCCGTATAGCCATACCCGCCCAACACCCTTGCCGTCGACAAAGGGATAGCAGGTCTACAGGGCACTGCATGCTGAGTAAACCCTGCATTGAGATCAGCGACACTAGCCATTGGAGTCACTGGACGAGAGAGCAATGCCTGAGGGCGCAGAGCTGCATTGACATCCACAGTACTTCCAGCCATGCTATTAGTGGGATAGGACCAAGTAGACATTGTGGCTTGTGAAACCGAAGGTGAGGTCAACCAAGAGATCCCAGACGAGGACGGCCCGGGACATCACGCCGGAAAGGATCAAGATTCTCATCCGCATGATTTGTGGAAGGGTATCCTCGGTAAACGGATGGAAGCGGGGGTACGGGCGGAATCGAAGTGTCGGTCCCATGAGTAGGCAGATTGAACCGGCAGGATAATCTGGGTTGCAAGGAAGGTTGAGACGCAGCAGGATTGAAGCGCGTCGAACCTTGGGGAGCGTGATGCGTAGAGAACGACCAGCTTGAAACCACGCTCTCGTGACGAGAGGAGCCAGCGTCGGAGGTTAGCCAAGAGCTCCCTTCCCGGAGAACATCGATATCTTCAGTGGCGAAAGATAGCCGGGGTTTCTGCTCAACTTCCTTTACTGGAGGCCAGTTGTCTGCCGGCTCATTCAATGCCGCCAAGTTCCGTTTGATGGTCGCCAACGTATAGAACAGGCCACCGAAGGCAGCAGTACTGAGGGCAGCCATAGCAGCAGAATAGGCAGCAATGCCAGCAAAGAAGCCAGGAACGCCTGCGCTCGAAAGTACTGAAGCGAGTGCTGTCGACGTAAAGCTCAGGAGCAGTGTTGGGGCCCATATCATCCAATGATTCCAGTCAAACGATACTGAGCGTCCCATGCGGATATGAACAAGGATCAACCCTGAAACTACGAGGG
>JBBPMR010001308.1:0-10556 GCA_038090415.1 Rossbeevera mucosa | reverse complement strand
AGGGAGGGCAGAGATCATGGTGAAGTTCCAAGCTGTACGGGGGATACGGAGGAAGGCTAGTGATTTATAAACATTCACTCGGGATCGGAGTTCCCTCATGATCGAATGTTTCAAGTCATTGACAGGTTAGTGTTACGAGCTGACTCGAAACGACTCATGAGGATTCAGACCACACGAAGAGTGGGCGAGAATGAATGAGAATTCCTAAACTAGAGTTACGTAATACAACGGACGAGTAGATACGCTATCGAGAGTGTGTAAACGACGAGGCCGCACGGACGGTGATATAAGTGATATACGAAGTAGTACGCGTGATTAGTTATAAGGGAAATGTGAAAAGAGAGAAAGAAAAGAAGAAACGTTTCATCACCCCCTTCTTAGCATCAGGAAAATCACAGTTTACTTTTGGCGTCTTTTGGCGTTCTTTTCGCACACTTTGTTACTTTTCACACGCTTTCCCAAAAAGGGTGGAAAGCACGGAAAGTAGATCTCGATCCTTTTCTTAGGTCCTGTCCAGTAGTCCAGTAATGTAGAAAATTTAATTCGCTTATTGCTCACATTCAGCTGTGTGCCTGCTTAGTCAGTCTCTTAGTCAGTTGCTAAGATTAGATATTGTCTGTGTGACCCGCAAGCTGAAGATATGTTGGCATGGCAAAAGTCTCTTCCTCTCTTCCATGGATCTCGAAGCTCAGACTGCGCTGCGCCGTCACAATCAACTCCAATCCCTGATCATAATAATCATTGTTCAAGCTATTTATTGTTACAATCTACTGTTTTTATCTCCTACAGTCTTGATGTTGAATGAACATTAGTTCGTTCCACATTTGGTAGTACTTACATAATCATATGTATATATATTCGAACTCCACATCTGAGTTCTAATAGCATCTTGTACCCAAACCACTACATGCTAACCCTCAATTTCAGAACCTTACTTGGTAAATCTAGCCCTTTGCTAGGTTAGTCCTCAGGTGTCAGTGCTGCTGTATGGCACGCTGTCACTTCATCAGATTATGAGCCCTGGTAGCCAAAGTGGTACCTCGCGCCTTTATGGCTGTAGTACCTGCTAGCTCCAGAAGGTTCACTGCTACGTGGAAATGCTGCATGCAGAGGTTGAAAACCTGCACCATTGCACTTCATTGCTGCATGGTTTGGTACCTCCAGAAGGAGGAAACTATGCTGGTTCATTATGCTGACTCATTTGCAATTATAGAACCAACAATGTCTCACTCCTCTGCCATCACCATCCCTGTTCTCACTGGTGCCAACTGGTCCCACTGGTGGCATATCATGTCTTCCTACATCTGGTCCACCAGCTGTGCCTGGGTACTTTCTGTCAGAGCTCCTACCTTCAACTCCAAGGCTGCAATGGAAGAAGTCAACTTTTGGATTGCCTGGAACAAGGCAAATGACACCATCGCCAGTACCATCAAACTCTACATGACAGAATCTCTACATTCAAAATACTTCTCTGAGGACAATGCTGTTGCTCTCATCCTTGCCCTCAAAAATGAATACAATGTCCCCAGCATCACTGGAGCTTTTGCTCTCTTTAAAGAGCTTCTTGATATGAAAGTGGCACAATCCTCTCATCCTGCCCCCTCCATTAACAAAGTGGAGAACCTTTTCTTGTGCCTTGACGCTGTGGGATATATGCTCTCAGACAAAGTCCAAGCGATGCTTCTGCTCGCTAAGCTCCCCCCCTCCATGGATGTCGTTGCGCAAATGATTGCACAGAAGAAAGATACCACTGATAAGTTCGTCAACCCCACTGTTGTCGATATCCAGCAGGCTGTGATCCTATCATGGGATCAGCGCCAGATGAAGGATTCTTCAAAGGATCCTCAGGCCCACAAAATTAGCGCTGTAAAGTGCAAGGGGGATGACCCCAAGTTTGAACAGCAGCAGTCATCTAACGATGACAGCACTAAGAAGAACAAGGGGTGAAGAGGTAAACAAGGTGGCAAAAAGCATGAAGAGTTCAACTCTACCACCAAACATGGTCATGAAAGTGATCATGATTATGGCCATGCACATATCGCCTCCATAGCCTATACCTCCGGACCTGAACCTTTCCCCGATCCTCACACCCTCACCAACCATCCTGCCCAACTCTATCAGGGGCACCAAGGCCCACCTGCTTGTACTCAAATACAGCAGGCATTTTCTCTTGCCCATAGGCTTGAGATCGCCCCCTCTATTGAGACGATTTGCTCTCTCAATGCAGGACTGTCTAGGCAAGGCCCTTCTTTCCTTGCCAGCATCAACCCTGTCACCTTCTCTTCATTCTCCCCTCCGATCACGCCAATGCTCGCTTCACGGCTTGAGCCTGTTCCTGACTCCAACTCTGATACCCCTCCCCCATCCAAGTGCTCCTGCAGGAACACTATTATGGCTCCACCATCAGACAACTGAGATGAGGAAGATCTCATCAATATCTATGGATCGAAAGGAGGAAATGATGACTGGAGCTTCGGGCCTGTCATAAAGTCAGTACCCTCATTCCACTGCTCCACAGAGAACTCGCTAATAGCAGCACCTGCGCTCACAGCTCGTAGTACCATATCTTTGTGTAGTAGTGTAGATAAATGCAATATGGACATTTGCACCTGCTCTAAATGTGCACACCATGAAAATGAGGCAAAACGACTATGGATACTTGACTCCGGTGCATCCATGCACTTTACATTTATAAGGGACACTTTTGTGACCTATACAGAACTTAAAAAGGGCCACCAACTACCTGTACAAACAGCAGGTGGTGCAATCTTTGTGGTTGGAATAGGGAAAATGCACCTTCAATGGCGAACTACCGAGAACCAAGTGCACTATCTTGAGCTGCACGACATAGGATATATTCCAAAGTCAGAAGTCAATCTAGTCTCCATGGGACAACTCCTGGTCAGAGGTGCCAAAGTTTTCGGTGCCACCAATAAGTTAGAAATGACCTTTGGAGATGGTGAACTACTTGCTCCATTTACCACTGGTCGGCTCGGGCACAACATGTACACCCTTGAAGCCATACCAGCTGGAAAGGCTGCTCTAAGCGCCATCAATTACAAAACTGTTCATCGGCGTTTGGGACACCTCTCTAGGGAAGTCGTCAAACAGGTGAAAGAGCACACCACTGGACTCCCAGACTTCACCATCCCAGATAAAGACCCTCATGTCTGTCCTGGTTGTGCCAAAGGCAAGCAACCCCAACGCTCCTTTCCTCCATCCGCTATATGCACTAAAAGCACTTTTGAATCCATGTATTTCAGGCGCTGTCAGGTCGGCCAACAGGGATGGATATGTTAGATATTCAGAGTAGTTACAACGAGGTATTCGAGTGTACGGTAATGTTAAACATGGTTGATGTGGAGAACTTGGTTTGGGCAAAAGCCTGAGGGCTTTCTGGCCTGAGGCTGTTCGTGCCGGGGAGAGCAAGCTGTGAGGGTGGGTTGGGAACTGAGCAGAGTGAGGCTCTTGTCAGCGTAGAGCATGCGATGGACAATTGAGTCGAGGCGAGAGAGGAGGTCGTTCTGTGAGCGGGAGAGGTGGAAGGGGGTGAATGAAAGACTGAAGAGAGAGCAGCGTTGAGTACGAGGGACGCTATGTGGATGTGAAGTAGCTTAGACAAAGAGTCATGCCCCTTCGCTTATTCGTACACGGACTCTATTCTAGGTCAGTCTTGTGACTTGACTGTGCTAAAAGGCCATCCATGTATTTCAGGTGCTGTTGGGTTGGCCGACAGGGATGGATATGTTAGATATTCAGAGTAGCTACAATGAGGTATTCGAGTGTACGGTAATGTTAAACATGGTTGATGTGGAGAACTTGGTTTGGGTGAAAGCCCCAGGGCTTTCCGGCCTGAGGCTGTTCGTGCCGGGGAGAGCAAGCTGCGTTCCCAAGGTGAAGGAGTCTGTGACACAAGATGTGAAGTTCTTCCCCAGCATAAGGAGCATGACAGAGGACGAACCTGCTATCTGACTGGTGGCATGGCATGCGCTGTAAGTCTTTCGATCATTTCTGGTTTTCCTTGGAGGTACAGTGCTAGGATGATTGTGTGTTTGCGCAGGTATCCTGTGAAGGCGTTGCCGGACCACCTCCCCATTGTCTTGACAACGTTGAAGGGTGTTCTGAGTAGGAGGTAGTGCAGTGTTCCTCCGATACGAAGGCTGTGGCCTTTGACGATGGGAAGGGTGTATTGGGCGACAATTTCATCTATTTGTTTGGTCACCTCTGTTTTGGTGAGTGGTCTCGGGCCTTTAGGGTGCCTCCAGGTGAATAGGTGTTTGTCTTGACTTGGGTTATTGATGTTGAGATGGTTCTGTAGCCATGTGACTGGATCCGTCAGGTGGTTTAGTGCTGCGCATTGTGTCGTTTCGCCGGCAATTGAGCATTTGGTGACTGGAATGAAAAAGGAGAGGACGTGGTTGCCATTGTGGTCCTGGGCTCGAGACAGGGGCTTGCACTGTATGAATGACTGAGGCTGCGAGCTGAACTTTTTGAGAGATGGAACTGAGAACTTGCCGAGCCGCGATACGGAGTAGAAGGTTACGAGCATGCAAGTGAAGATGGCTGCATCGTGAGGGGCTGATGTGTCCATGTATGTGAGGAAACATAACAGAGTGTCTAGTTCAAAGGGTAGTCTTTTTTGCCTGACCGAGGAGGCGGGGGCCAAGCAGGAAGTCCCTTCTATGATGGCCTTTGTCTCGTCGTTGTTGATGATCCAGGGTATGCCGTGGAGATGGTGCCAAGCACGGAGGCCCATGGCGTAGTTGGAGATGGCCGACCCGGAATATGCTCCTGCGCAGCTTGTGATGAAAGCGGTGAGGAGATGTTGCAAGGTAGGCGTGCGCTGCATGTCTGGAATGTTATGGATGTCACAGTATACATGGAAAGTTAGTAGTCCCGCACCATACGTTTCTTTGGTTTTTTCCATAAGGGATGCCGAGATGACATCCAGGATGCGGTTGAGGTGAGACTCAGGAATGGGGATGGGGGCACCTCTGCTGTCCGTGAGCTCACAGGAGGAGTTGAGGGGCTGCCATAGGCGAAGCCGGTCCCTAGCCAGACAGTGCGGGCGTGGCGTGAATGGGTGAGGAGTGAGGGATGGTGTGTATGGTTGGAGGGTGGGTCCTGTTAGAGTCAGGGAGGTGGGGAGGAATGTGTTGAAACGCTGGGTGGTGTCGTATCTAGCATCTGAGCGACTCCCTGACGAGGTCATCTTCCTCTCTGGATAGGGTCTGCCACCGGATGCACACCTCCCGGATGTTGCGCTGCCAGAAAAGGAGGGAGCTGGACGGAGGGAGTGGAGTGGTGCTGGGTGTTGGAGGTCCATATTCAGCAGGTGTGAGGGGATCTGTGGCGTCAATGATGAAGGGGGTGAGGGGAGGAGGGATGGGAATTCTCGGAAGGAGGAGATGCGCTGGGGGGTATCGTTCTCTTGAAGGGCCATCGGCTGGGTTACTTGCACTTGAGACATAGCACGTGCGAATCGCTCTGTTGTCATCGGTTTCAGTGATGAAGGAGTGAAGACAATGGAAGATGTTGTTGGTTTCTGGGTTGTGGTGTCGACCGGTCCACCATCCTTCAACGACGCCTGTGTTGTCGCCATGGGCAATGAACCTCAAGGTTCCTGGATGCGAGGTGCGAGCGGTACGAATGAGTAACTCGAAACCGACTGCTTCAGTCCATCCAATGTCGTGGTTCATACCTTGTGCATCTTTCCACCCTGGGAGAAGCCTCCATGCTCACTATCTGTCCATGATGGCGATGCCAATGCCCACGCCAGAGCTGGCATCAAAGAAGGCGAGGATATCTGTAAAAGGAGTTTGTGGGTGATGAACAGAACGATTCTGTTCATTTGGAGGGCCTGGTCCCACCATATAAGCTCATTGGCAACTGATCTAACCGAACAGTGCGGCATGAAAGGTTTATCCGCACACACCTTGAGCATGTGTTCTAGGCCTATCAGGTATGCTCTACCTTCATGGAGTGTGGCAGAGGCATGGAGTAGTTTTCCATAGATTTGCTGTACATCTTTAAGTGTGTGGGCGGGGTGACTTAATCAATCTCTGATTGCCGCCCTGTACTTGACGACTTTCCCCGGGGCTAGTGATACCCGATAAGCGTCCAGGTCCCACTCGAATCCAATGTACATGACTGTGGATGCGAATGGTTGATCTTTGGATTTCTTCCAAGGGATTCCGAGTTCGTCGGATATCTTGTCAATGTCCTGGAGGCAGTAGGTGAATAGAGCGTCGTGGTTGCTCCTGGGAGATTGTTGGGAAAGATCTGTGACCAGTTTGCTGCAATCCTCATTGAGTTCAGTGGGGTTCCCGTTAGTTGGGTTTTTTCCTAGAAACCATAGTTGGCTGCTGGATTGCTTAATAGAGCCCTCTGCTATAACATTTTGGTGGCACCTGGCATGGTGGGTATTATAGCTGGTGAGGGACTCACGCCGTATGTGCAAAAAGAGGTGGTCATCAACCCATTTGTCGAGTGGGCCGATCCCTGATGCCCTGAAAATTTCGGCTCCTGCATCAGCCATGTGCCCATAGACCCTTGCTGACAGGGCTGCCCCAAAGGATAGGCATTTGTCGATGTAGTATTGGTCTTCGTTGGCTCTGACTACTGCCGCAGGCCATTGTAATGGATGGAGTGGAATGGTTCTATATGCTTTGGCTACGTCGCATGTGGTGGCTTCTGAGTTCGGTGGGAGGTGCGCGATGAGGGTGGCAATAATGTCGAACTTCCCCCACATGGTTGGGAATCGGTCTATGTGAACGGATGAATTAATGGAAGGGGGTGGGTTATCAGGAGAAGGAGTTAGAGGGAATGAAAAATTCTGTATTAGTCTAAATTTTCCTGGTTGTCCTGGTTTCGGGATGATGGAAATGGGGGAAGACTGGAAAGGGCCAACTAAGTTGAGTACGTCGAGCTTGGTGAACGGGCCAATGTATCTCTTCTCATTCAGTTCTGTGGAGATCATCTTATGGAACACGTCGATGTATAGCTCAGTCGACTTTTTATTAAAGGGAGTTTGCATATGGGATATGATTGGGAAATCTACAATGAAACCTTTGCTTAAACTGGTTACAATATGGTGGAAACGTTCAATGAGGCCTGCACTTTCTAGGGCTGCTCGCCACTTATCTGGTCGGTATGGTGTCGTCGGGGGACTGTCTCTGAGCTCGAGGGCATTGCTGGGCATTGTGGGCTTTTGAGCTACAGCCGGAGCAGATGTGGAGCAGGTTGTGGGTCTGGTTGCAGCCTGTGGTTCTCTGCCAGCGGCAGCAGAGCATGCGTCCGTCGAGTCATACAAGGAGGTTGCCCCTGATGCGCTTTGCGTATGTGTCATGTTTGCCATCCCATGAGCACATGGCATTGCATTGAGCGATGTCGTGCTGGTGTCTCCCCAGGCAGACCGCACATGCGAAGAGGGTGGTGGCAAATGTGGTGCGAAAGGAGCATTGTTTTTTGGACAAGTGGTCCTGATATGAATGTGGCAGTGAGGGTGAAGCCGGACGCTTTGAGCCGCTCACAGTTCAGTAGGTTGGGGCTTGGTATGGCGCTTGCGGGCCTCTCCCGATCAGAGCTTGGTATTTGTCATTTAGGAAGGATACTTTGTCATTCAAACTGAATATTGCGTTGACCGGGTGTCAAGCGTAGGTGGAATGTCATTGGCAGGGTGCCAAGAGCAGAATGGTCATCGTCATTCAAGGGGAAATGGGGTATGGGATAGAGGAAAAAGGATTCATTAGTGAGGTGACTTTGGTTTGCGTAGACGAAAGAACAGGGGAAAGGAAACTCACGCAGCAATAAGTTTACTTTGGTCTGAGCGGGTTTGGAGCAGGAGTGTGTCCAGGGTGTCTCTCAGTATGTCCTTGTTGATCAGGGACAGGTCGAAGGCCCTTGGGGAATTATGCCAACATCTGCGTTGTTTCTCTTGGTAGACCAGGAGGGCCCGCTGCTGGTTTTTGTTGCGTGAGTTGCGCCACTTGTGGTTCTCGATTGTTGACCAGAAATGGATGTGCATTTCTACATGGGAGGAATCCCAGCCGTGGTCATACATGAAGGGGACCATGCGAACGGATGCTTGGCCAAATTGTTCCATGAAGAGGTTCTTGTCTTGTGTGATGTTTGACTTGTCGCATGTGGAGGCAGTGGGAATGAGGGTGGTGGTGCCATCCATGGAAGGGACAAAGGAAAGAGAGTCGTCATCGATTGCATAGGAAAGTGAGGAGTCCGCGATGTTGAGACCATCATTGGTGAAGTACCACAGTTTGCAGAATTTGTGTTGCTGTATCTTCCGCACAGCTACTTGGGAGGGGAGGACTATGGGTTCAGAGGATACCTTGACTTTGGGGATCACAGCGAACTTTGCCTTGTTCTTTTTCCATTCCTCCTTGAGTATTTGGGCTTCCTCCTCCTCGTGTTCCTCGCGTTCGTGTGCGGCGCGCTCCTCTTGTTCGACTGTCACTAGGGCTTCTTCTTCTTCCCTTCTGGCCCAAGCTTCCTTGTCTCGGTTGTTCTTGATTGTCCACTGGTGGGCGAGAATGCTGATCGCCTGTTGTTCTGGGATGCCTGCATCGAGGAAAGGCTGACGGTCATCTGCGAATGCAGGTGTTGCGAAATCCGGGGGGACCTCATTGTTGGGGTTCCTCATGGGTAGGGAGCAATGTAACGAGTGAGCATAAGAGTGGAAAAAAGGATTTTGGTGAACGAAAGACTGAAGGGAGAGCAGTGTCAAGTACGAGGGATGCTATGTGGGTGCGAAGTGGCTTAGACAAAGAGTCGTGCCCCTTCGCTTATTTGTACACAGACTCTATTCTAGGTCAGTCTCATGACTCGACTGTGCTAGAAGGCCACTCGTCCATATGGACATTAAATCCTTTCTGACCGAATCGTACTGAAAATACAAGTACATTATCATCTTCTTAGATGATTTCACCTCTATGGCCTGGTCTGTACCTCTGCGCACCAAAAATGCTGCATTACAAGCCACCAAACACTTCTTACAAGAGGTCAAGACACAGTTCAATGCACAGGTGAAAGGTTGGATGTCGAACTTTGGTGGTGAATATAAATCAGCCACCTATGATAGTCTACTTAAGAGGGAGGGAATTCGGATCCACGAAAGTGCTCCTCATGTCCCTTAGCAGAACAGGTGTGCAGAAAGATTCATGTGCACCCTAATGGACAAAGCTGAAGCAATGTGCCACTTGGCTTGCTTGCCTGACAGCTGGTGGGAATTCGCTGTTGCTCATGCAACACACATTTACAACCGCACACCTCTCAGCCGCCTTCAATGGCGCACACCTTATGAAGCTCTTCACTTGAAGAAACCTCGAGTAGAACACTTGTGCATCTTTGGTTGCGCTGCATATGTTTTCCTCCCTGCCGATGTCCAGGCTAATAAACTCACCCCTAAGTCAGAACTCATGGTGTATCTTGGTGTCACACCCGGGAATGAGTCAAATTTCCTGTTTATATGTTCCCCCCACAATGTCCTCTTCACAGCTGCGCAAGCCTCTTTTGAGAAAGTGCAATTCCCCCACTATGATAAACCAAGCAGAGCACCTTCACGGCCCATGGCTGAACCAGCCCAGCCTGCTCCTTCTCTTGATGCGCCCATAGAGGCTGCCTCTCCTGATGATGGAATCACTCATCAAAGTCATCCTCCTCGTCCGGTCACACCTCCTCCTGCTCCGCCTTCGCCCATCCAACACCAGCCCAACACTCCTCCACAGAGGGCTCTGGCCTCACCTACTGTACCTCCTGCGCCGCGCCATTCTGGTTGCACCTGCAAGGTCCCTGTTCGTCCTGATAACATCTATGGAGATGATTGGCATTCCACTGAACAAACCAAGGAGATTGAGCACAAAGATTGTGCTGGCCAGTCATGTCCTGTATCTGGTGGTTTCTCCGACACACCCGCTGCTGCCGCCCCCCCTTCTGATGAAGAAGATCATGTGGCATGCCTATGTTGTGAAGGGGGATCTGGACTTGCGACATTTCTACTATCAAAGGTGTTATCAATGGTCAATGAGATCAAACCACACAGGGAATGGACCTAGAGGGATATACAAACCCTATCTTCCCATGAGCAAAAGGACTGGAGAGATGTGTGTCAAAAAGAACTCGACATGCTCCGAGAGAGACAAGTCTTCGAGCTTGTAAATGTGCCGAAAGGCCGCAAAGTAATCTCAAATCGCTGGGTCTTCGATGTGAAACCCAATGGCTGCAAACACACCTGCCTCATAGCGAAAGGCTTCTTCCAAGTCGAAGGGATTGATTTCGACAATGTATTCTCCCCTGTCATAAGGTTTGAGATGATGCACTTAATGCTTGCACTGGCCTCCCTTGAGAACTGGCATATTAAAGCTGTGGATGTTCGAAGCGCCTATTTATATGGCAAGCTAGATGAAGAGATCTACATAAAACAACCCAAAGGCTTTATAGTCAGAGAACAAGAGCATAAAGTGCTCCACTTAAAGCATGCTCTCTATGGCCTTAAACAAGCCGGACTTGCCTGGTGGGAGACTCTCAACGAGTCCATGAAAGGT
>JBBPMR010001307.1:0-10561 GCA_038090415.1 Rossbeevera mucosa | reverse complement strand
CCTCGCCCTCGCCCTCACGCTGCAATGAATGCGCCAACGAGAGCGCCAACGACGTGATTGCGTCGTTGCGCTCTCGTCGTCGTCGTCGTCGTTTCGCCCTCGCCCTTCCCCTCGGCCGGCCCCTGCCCCCACCTCGCCCTTGTGCTGCAACGGACTACGGCTACGATGATGCTATTGCATCACCGCAATGTCGCCGTTGCCTCAACAAACACGATGACGACAGCAACGACGACGTGATCGCGTCGCTGTTGCTGTCGTCATCATCTTGCTCCCCTTCCTCTCCCTCTTGGCTCGCCCCCACCTCTTGCCCTCTCCCTCACCTTGGCCGCTGGCGCCGCAACGAATGCGACAACAACGACAATGCTATCACGCCATCGTGATAGCATTGTCATTGTTGTAGTCGTCAGGTCGGATGTGCCGCCGCCGCCTTGTCATGGCTGCGGTTGCATGGCCATGCTTCGGATGCGCAGCCGCAGTCCCGTCCGAGTAGTCGTCGTCGCCGTCATCTGTCTGCAGAGGGAAGGGGCGTATTTTTTCGGCTTAAAGTTGGTTCCCACAGTTAACCGAACCGAAAAAAGCCGAGTCGCGGCAACACTAAATTTGCTGGCATAATGAGATTACTGACATGTAAGTATTTTTCCTTCTCAAAATGATCATGTGAATGGAGGAATAATGGCAATTGACCAGGAATGCCAGTGGATGCTATCAACATCTATATGATACTTTACTGATGCTGTATTATACAGCTTGGGGAGACAATATTATGTTGCTTTAATGGTTCAACCAACTCACCGACCACAGCCTCGAGTTAGCTCCTGACTGAGCAAGAAGGTCCGAACCCTGACGATCCACCTTGCTAGACCATTCTGCTTGTCCGGTGCATGCTCACTTATGATCCAATGGAATTGATAAATTCACTATAATTGGAATTAGAAGTCAGCTGAGGTGGCTGACTTGGCGAGACGATGATGAGAAAAGAGGGATATGGACTCATCAGTCGGTTCGTGTCGTTCCCTTGACGTCCATCGTGACCAGCGCGAAATCCAATGTGGAATTAGTCCCACCGCACTGCCAGCGCCCACGACTGTCACGGTGATACAGCGGCTGCGCCGAGCGACGTGTCATAATGGTAGTACTCTACTCGACTGGACTGGAGAGTGACAATCAGCGATATGCCATACAAAGGTAGAGTCCTGCATCTGGAAAAAAGAATCCTGGTAGTAACCCAGTTTCTATGTAGACTGCAGAGCACTTCATAGAAATTATAAGACACGGCGAGCCCTCTATGTAGTACCACATAGTAAGTCTAAGGATTACAGGTACCATCGGTGGCGGATATAGAGACCTGAGCTAACCTGAATAAGCTGCCCATGGGGTGTCTAGGCCCCAGGGCAATCCGCGCCTCGCTTAGAAGTGTCCACAACTGGCACTTCTGGAAAGGGTCCGGGTCCGAGCCGAGTACTCTATGCAGTAAAATCTCATCACCCTTTCGTAAACCATCTAATTCAAGTCAGTCTTCATCGATTCATCGGTGTAAGAACAATTGAATCTCCGGACTTGAAGACGTACTTAAACCCTCACATTTTTGCGGCAGAGATCCCAGCATATCTAATCATCTGCTTTCTAACAACTCAACATGGTCGCTTTTACTTCCACCATCAACGCCGCGCTGGCTGCTGCCGCCATGCTTAAGGGTTAGTGGATGTTGATATTTTTATACCGCTCCCCTGATCTAATTTCTTATTCTTCTATAACCCAGCAAACAACGCCTGGACCTGCACCCAGTGGTACGAGGTTCGTCCGGGTGATAACTGCTACACAATTGGCCAAAGGTTCCATATCACCTTGTGAGCCACGTGATTCTTGACACTGCTGATGCCGGTAACTCACCATGATGGTTCGTGTGGTTAGTGCACAACTTCGACTATGGAACCCAGGCCAACGCATCAATGATCAATGCACCAACCTCATGCCTTTCACTGTGAGGTGGACTTATACCTATCCTTTTCAGCAAAACTGAACTAGTCGTCTGAATGCTACATAGCGCCTCTGCGTTGCTGCCAGAAATCTTCAGGCCCCCGTCTACGTGGTGCAGCCCGGCGACACTTGCGATCAGATCGCGGCCGTGCACCAGATCTCAGAGACCACGCTGTTCGCAAACAACCCGGAGGTGGATTATTATTGCTCGAACTTGTACCCTGGCCAGGTAAAGCCATTTTATTTCGTCCTGACTATCGGAAGGTGCTCATTGACCGTCGCAACAGGTCTTGCAAGTCTCTTCCGAGGTCCAGAACGGCTTGGACTAGTAATTTGAAAGTGTCGGATGAACGCACGTGGAATTATGGCGATCGGTATCGAACATAGTTTACTGTGTTGAATGAAGAAGTGTTTGTATGTTGTAAATTCAAAGCAAGTAATCCTTGGGCGAGTTCTCTGTCAGAGCCACGTTTTCTATAGCCCGTACCTAGCACCGCCTAGGTGTCGGCGAGGATATCACCAGAGCGAAATGACCTGTCAATATATCACCATTCATTCGGATGCCGATGAGACGGACAGACCGTCACGTGTAACTAAGAATGAAGCATCTGATCGTCTCACCGGAATCTGGCGCAACCAATGCCACTTACATAAACTCAGCTGGTTGCCGAATTCCACAGCTCGGATTCGTATCCGCGATGAGCCGCTAATCCCTCAGCGAACTCGTGTTCTGGGTGGGACAACTCCAGATTACTACCTCAGTACGTCGGCGAGTATTTGATCAAGTGCCGTCGAGTTCTGCAGCGGAGAACCAACTAATAATTACACGGACTGACACAGTAACATCACATCTGACTGACCTATTGTCTGTGCAGGATTGGACGCCCGCTTGGTACAGTCATCCCCCGCCACTTTATACACACCCGGCACTTTGAACAAATGCTTCCACAAAGCGAAAACTGATATTGATCCACATAAAAATTTGACAACTATGAAGGTACCGACCATTATTATCATGTACTGTAGCTCTTGATACACATTTCGTGTACAATGACACGATGATTAGAGTTTTCTAGTGAAAATTGTAATAAAGTGACAATAAGACCGAGAAGAATGTGCTCAATCAGTAAAAAATATACACAGTACATGTAGACTGCGTATACTCTCACCAAAGCAGGACGTCAATAAACACCGCCACGCGTCATCTATTTACTGACCCAACGTATTGTGTTCAACGTACTCATCAACTTCATAGAGATGAACAAACTCTGGGTGTGTCTCCAGCACCAAGGCCACTCCCGGGACCGCGAGAAACGCGAGATGGCTTGTCGCCACCAATCTCGTCCAGTCAATACCAGAGGAATATACTCCCGGCTGTACTCGAACAAGTCGTCAATTGCAAGCACGTTATCACACAGGAGTACCTCATGGAGGTCGTCATCCAGGTGGGTTGTCCTGCTGGGGTCCCTGCGTTGATTGACAACTTCTGTAGGTATTCACGGACCGTTCCAGCTGCATTCACTCGGACCATTTTTATCCGCAACCGCTCAACTCCACCCGAAAGTCAATATCAAGCCATCGTCATCGGCCTCATCGACAGATTGGCTGCATACGCCGCGCGTGAAGCAGAAAGCGAGGACCCGGAAGAGACCAAGAAACAAGAAGAGGCTGCTGCCAAACGACTAGCAGAAAAAATCAGTTGGCAAGAGAGAGGGCAATTCATGCTTATCATCAGTTGGATGTCGAAAGCTCGAGGATGTAGATGCCTGGGATAGCGCTGTGGAAGAATCGGAGAAGAGAACTGGAGTGAACGGTGTCTCACCAGAAGAGGGAAAAGGAAAAGGATGATGTGCCGGTAAGAAAGTTCCCTGGAATACCAGAGGACGTCCAGCTATTTGAAGTATTCTGGAAACCAGTCGTCGAACTCATCAAAGTACGTACGAGATACACACGAACATCAGACCTTCTGACGATGTGACTGCAGGCTCGGCCAGATTTGTCGATACAAGATATCACCGCACTCCTTGTCTCTCTCACAAATCACTCCCTCAGCTGCTACCCAGACAGGCTCGAGTACGTTGATCAGATCTTGGCATTTGCGCACAGCAAGATCAAGGAATATTCTGAAAGGTCCGTTATATTCCCGTACATGTACCTAAGTCCTGATGCCGATCTGATGCAGCTCGGATCTGCATGCCCCACAAACGGCAGCAAACCTCGCAGCGTTGCTCGTTGCCCCAATCAACTCGTACCAATTCGTCCCCACGCTGCTCCCCATCCCACGCTATGACCCGCTCCTAACACAACAACTCTTTTCCACCCGCCCTTCGATCGCACACTGCGTTGTCTCGAGTGTACTCAAGAACAAGACCATAATCGAGACACCTGGGGATGTGGATGGTGTGTTGGACCGTGTCACGTGTTGATCAAGGATCAGACCGACGCCTCTGCCGTCGGCGGTAGTGGACAGGTTAAGGGCGTGAAGGAGATGCGGAGACAGGGACCGCATGCAGTGGAGAAGGAGGATACAGCGGAGGAACAGGGATGGGTTGCGCGGATGGTGCATTTGTTCAGGGCCGAGTCGTTGGGCATACAGTATGAGGTGAGTTTTTGAATTTCTTGGATCGAGTGGCATCGAACGCTGACCGCCGCACGCAATTCGGGCAGCTACTGCAAACGGCACGTCGGCATTTTGAGGCTGGAGGCGGACGGATGCGATACACGTTCCCTGCGCTGATTACTTCGAGCATCGAGCTCCGTCGCCGGTACAAAATTCGTGAACATTTGGTAGGATCTCCTTTTCCTGTTCTCTTTTTGGTTTTAACCTCAATGACGGGTAGGAAGACGACTGGCAATCGAAAGTGACCACGATCCTCAAGTTCGTCCGCGAATGCACCTCCATCCTCGCGACACAGGTCGACTCTCCTTCGCTCGCCCTCCGTCTGTTCCTCCTTGCTGCCCAGATCGCCTCTGAATGCGGTTCCGGATTCGAAGATCTCGCGTACGACCTGTATGTCCAAGCGTTTTCAGTCTATGAAGATTCCATTTCGGAGAGCCGAGCGCAATTAGCTGCGATCACGTTGATCATTGGGACGTTGCAGGGCGCAAAGGTGTTCGAGGTGGACGGGTACGACATGTTGATTACCCAGGCTGCGTTGCATGGTACCAAATTGTTGAAGAAGCCACACTAGGCGACGGCGGTAGATGCTGCGAGTCATCTGTGGTGGCAAGAGGTGGTGGTGGAGGTGGAAGGAGAGGGCGAGGGCGAGGGAGCAGAAGCAAAGGATGGGGCTAAGGACAAGGAAGATGGGGAGGGTGCCAAGGCGGTGAGTCTTGGTTCACATTATCCCTCGAGCTTCGCCCGTCAGGGCACCCTGATCGCTCAGCGTCGTTGGGTTGACTTGTACATTGTCTCCGTGTTCGATTCACGCAGTCGGGCGAGTGCAAGGATAGGGATGACCTATTTGGTCTCTACATCCAGTTGTCGAACATCTCACAAACACTCTCATCAACAGATCTCTCTGGGGCCAAGCAGTGGATCAAGGAAGCTGAACATTTCTGCCATCCATCAATCGTTCTCGCATATGAAACATCTCTTCGACTGCTCATTCAGCATCTAGCCAGCTTGCCATCTTTGCCCCATCATCTCCAGATTTTCAAGGATCACGCTTCATCCCTAGCAATCGATGCATTTTCCGCTTCTGTCCGGAAGATGGATCTACAAAAAGCGGTCGAGCTGCTAGAACAAGGTCGTGGTGTATTCTGGAGTCAGATTGACCGACTCCGTTCCCCTTTGCAAGAGGTCATCACATCGGGCCAGGAATTGCAGAAGAGTTCACTCGATTGTCGTCAGAAATGCATAATACAATCCATTCAGGAGGCTCAGATAAGCACAACCATCTATGCAGTCTTAATGTTGATCTTCAATGTGTAATCACAATTCGCACATTAACCGGGCTCGCTCGATTTCTTTTCTCTCCCTCGTTCTCCGAGCTCCAGCGTGCTGCCAGTAGTGGACCGGTGGTCATCGTGAATGCCAGCGAGTATTCGTGCGACGCACTCGTTGTCTTTTTCGACAGAGATCCTGTTCATATCCCATTGAAAATCAAGAAATCCCGTGTCCGGGACCTGGCGTCAGAGCTCCAGTCTTTGACTGTGGATGCAAAGACGATGGACATGGCGAGAGAGTTCGCTCGCTTCCTGAGAACACTTTGGGATGAAATCGTTTCTCCGATGGCCGTTTCTATCCACGACAGTTCCTCTTGGCTCACGCATTTGGTGGTGTCCGAGTGCCGAATTCTGCCTTTTGCCACTACACGCCGCCGGGCCGTATCGCAGTGGCCAAAGAAAACTTTCCCAGTTGTGTATCTTGTCTTACACGCCCACTCTGACTGCCCTCATACGTGCGAGACGTATTGCTTTATCGCCGACCATTTCGTTGCGCGAGAAACGATTTCTTGCTGTTGGTCAAGCGGGCGCTAAGGGCGAAAGCAAGCTTCATACCGTTGAGAGCGAACTAGCTATTATCTCTCAGCTTATCCAGGATTTTGCGACGTTCACCCGACTTGATGGACCAGAATCGAGTTTGTTGCAAGTCTCGGAGGAGCTGAGGAAGAGCGAGTGGGTTTACTTTGCCTGTCATGGTATCGCGAACAGGAAGCAACCGTCTGACTCTGCATTTGCGCTGCACGACGACCAGTTCACCGTGGAACGGATCATGGGATGCAAGTTAGAGAACCCGGAGTTTGCCTACCTGTCTGCCTGTCATACTACAGTCGGAGACGAGGAGAGTCCAAACGAGGTCATCCACCTTGCGTCTGCGATGCAGTTTGCAGGGTTCCGATCTGTGATTGGGACGATGTGGGGAGTGGACGACGCGGAGACGAACAAGATCGTGTACAAGTTTTATGAGAATATGTATGTTGGATGGAAGTGGACGGTTGGATGACACTCGAGCAGCGACGGCTCTGAAAAGGACGCTGAACTCATTGGTTGGTATTGTTCCGCTCGATCAGCGGATTCTATATATACATATCGGTGCGTTTGAGGGGGGTCGAGAGCCAGGCCGAAGCTTGTTGTAGCAGTGAGTTACTCTGGGAAGAGGGTAAGAGGGGTAAGACAGATCTCAATGGAACAGTCGCTGCAACGGGGTGAGAGAACGGTGTGAGTTGTCCGAAAAGGTTATGATGTCGAAGCAGCCACTCCTTGTCTAATATTGACATTGAACGAAGCGGGGTCGAGTGCTTGTCTCCCCGTGACGATCGTATTACTTATTGAGATGCGTCATATCTTCAAGCCGCTCGTAACGATCGGCGACACAACCTAGTCTGGTGACCAGATCGTCTATGAGATTGTCGCGTTGAGAGGCAAGCCGTACAGATACAGCCCGTCGATATTAACATAAATAGTGCGAGAAGGCACGAAGCCCTTTAATACATACATAGTGGTGGGAAGGAAACGAGAGGTGAGACCAACGAAGAAACAGGATAAACAGCACAATAAAGCACGAGGCAAAGTCCGTTGTGGAAGGAAGTGTAAGGAATGTAAACGGATAATATACTGGTCGGTTGTTCAAACTTTCACAGCCGTGTGACAGCCTTGGAGTCCAATGGCATCCCTTGAAACGCCGGTCAGAGATACCGTCGAAGGTAAGAGAAGGGACGGACCGGAAGGATCGATACCGTTGCGGGCGAGAATTTGATTGTGGCGGATTAACCTTGCTTGGTCGAAGCTAATAAGCGCCAATTGGCATGAGAATTGTATACGTGGCACTGAAGCAATGAAAGACGGACTTGACGCGCTCTCTTTGCATGATCTCGAGTATCTCTTGTGTGCCACGCTCGTCGAGACCAGCTCGTGAGTCACCTTCGTTGATATTTGCCTCGATGTCGAACAAGGAAGAGGTCAATCCGGCTTCTGCTTGGGTGGAGAAGGTGGACAAGGGGATGTATTGGTTGAAGCCGAATAGCGACTTGAGCTTCGTGGGTAGGTGGGGCAAGACGACGGCACGGTAGCGATAGCCGACTAGCGGTGAGAGTGAGCGGGTGCTGCGAAGACGACGAAAGACTCACGCAAGAGAAACAAAGCAAACGCAGCGAACAAGGAGATATAGAAGAACATGGAAGAGTGATATAGATCACGTGTGGAAAGTCATCATGGACTTGGACGCTCTTCGGGTAAATAAAGTATAAAAAATCAGCTTTTATTGCTTATTTCTCTACAGGCAGAGTTTTGTCCTCCTCTCGACAGTTCTCTACTCGCAGCGTTCGTCGCTGAATTACCAGATCCAGACGCGCTCAGAACCACACTCAAAGAACTTGCGACCCACGCTAATGCACAGTTCGAATTCGAATGTGATTTCTCTGCAGAGACCGCCGAATGCTCAGCCACCTCCGACTCCTCCGCTCTCTCACTGCAGTCCTTCAGCTCGCCGTTTGGCTTCCTGCGGGCCGCACTGCCGCACATACCACCATCCCAGCTCAGACGTGCGCTTAGCGACGCAGGCTCTGGCGATGATGGCGACATGGACATGGAATCCGTCGTAGAATCCCTCTTGACCAACGAATTCATCCGCGAACTCGAGGAGCGTGGTCTCGATGCCCTCGACGACGAATCCGGACCACTCGGCGATGGTGGCCCCCTCTGGAAACCTGTCGAAAACAAAAAGAAATCCTCCGTTCCAAAGAAGAAAACCGCTCGCGGCAAGACCTTCACTCTCGTTGATGTCCGCCAAAAGCAGCATGTTCCTCCCCCAATGCCCCCGGGTCCACCACCACTCGACCCATGGACCCAACTTTCTTCCCTTTCCGATCACCTTGCAACGCTCCTCCCGCCACACCCAGCCTCCTTGTTCCAGTCCCGCTTCCACTCGCCAGGTCACTCATCGCCTGCAAATGCGCTTCGTGCTGCGCTCTCCGCCATCGCAGGTGCTCCCACGGAGCCAGCTTCTACTGCCTCGCCTACACAGGCCCTCTTTGCCTTGCTTGATGTCCTCCGTGACTCTCCCGTGTATGCTTCTCTCGATGCTGAACAGCGTTCTACCCTCTACGCCGACGCTCAGCTCGCCCTCTCAGCCACACATGGCCGTGGGGATGATGCGATCGACATCGTTTGGCTTCTCCTCGACCTAGAGCAAGACCACCAGTCCGGAAACCTTGCCATGGGTGTGTACCACCTTCCCCAATTCCCGCTCCTCCCCACCCGTCCCTCCCCTTGGGTATCACCGTCATCCATCTCACCCGTCGTGAACCGCGATCGTAGCCACAGCGTCGTAACCGCCACCCGCAAAATCCCCACAGGACCACCGCCCGTCCAGCCCCCCCCGACCTCAAGGCGGAAGAGCATGAGTGTCCCCACTTCCCCTGCGTCTCCAAAGACGACCAAGCCGAACCCGTTCCAGTGGCAAACAATCCCTCAAAAACCGCCTCCAATGGGCCCGCACCCACTCGTGCTCCATATTCCCGCGTACGACAATACAAATCAGACTCGACGCTTGGCTGCGGCAAAATTACGCGGATCAGGTAACGGGATTGGCAAGGGAGACAAGGGGGACGTCGGCGACCTGACGCGCCTAGATTTGAGGCAACGCATGGCTACAAGCTTGAGGAAGCGGGACGAACTGCTTAGGGAGGCCTCGAAAGCATGGCGGAAAGGCAATGCGAAGTCTCGTGGTGGGGAGGTCGCGCTGTATTTTGCCGAACGGGTATGCTCCTGTTTTTGTGGTTTCTGTTTCTGACCTTAATATCGACAGGCACGCGAGTTCCAAGAGTTGGCACGACGCGAAGCGCTCAACGAAGCGCGGATCATGGTCGAGTCCAAACGGTACGTCAGTCCACCTGGATCACTGTCCGTTGCGCGTACATCTTACGCTGATCGATGCGATGCCAATCATTTTTCGTCGCATTTTTACCCTTGATGTACGTGAACGCATAGTTCGGCCGCCACAGACCACGACACCATCGACCTCCATGGCATATCGATCTCCGAAGCGGTCGTCATCGTTCGTGAAATTCTGGAGCTCGAGGGGTGTTCTGCGGGTGCGTCTTTGTTTTTCATCGTTCCCGTTCCTCCGTTCGTCATCTGATCCCCTTTTCAAACCAATGCAGCGAACCCGCTACGGATCATCACTGGCCGCGGTTCGCACTCAGCCAACGGCGTTGGGGTACTCAAGCCGGCTGTGCGCAACGCGCTCACAAAGGAGGGATGGAACGTTGGCGTCTGGGACGGCGGGCTCGTCGTGCGTGGGCGGATCTCTGCTGCATCTTGATGCACGAATAGGGTCCAACCAACGACTAAGATCCCGACCTTCACTGTGCCTCACCCTCACCCCGGCCCATAAGTGGTCCGGCGACGCCACCATCGCCGATGTGTCTGGAGAATAGACGCGATATACAGTAAGGTCTATTTCATTTTCATCTCCTCCTGGTCAACGCTGTGTGTACACCTTTTATTGCTCTGATTTCTAACGAACGCATGTCTGCTTTGTTTCGTATTTTTCTTTTACTATATGCCATGTTGGATCTCTGTACAATATCTGTTGCCTGGATGCCCTTTTGGGTGTGTCTGTATGCTGCGTGTATTGTTG
>JBBPMR010001306.1:0-10570 GCA_038090415.1 Rossbeevera mucosa | reverse complement strand
TATACTTGGCCCTTTCTTTGGGCATAAAGACTCAGTAGAATCCATAGCCTATTCACCCAATGGCATCCATATTGTCTCTGGCTCAAAAGACAAGACAATCAAGATTTGGGATGTAACCACTGGTCAATGTGTGGCAGGTCCATTTCAAGGGCACACATCCTTTGTTAACTCTGTTGCCTATTCCCCTGATGGCAGATATATTGTTTCTGGATCTCTGGATCATTATGTCAAAGTATGGAAGGTGCAAGAATTTGCTTCATTTGATAATTTATATGAGAAAGATGGATGGATTCAAAATTCTGATGGTGCTTGTTTTGGCTGGATAGCTCCTTGGAATAGGCAAGACTTCTGTCTTCCCATTCATTCCTTGATCATGTCCTCTAACAGAACTTATCAACATGATGTTGATTGTTCTTTATTTGGGACATCCTGGTCATCCTGTTGGAACTCAGACTAGATTCTTACTGTATGTATGTATATACTGTACTATACCAGCTGTAGTAGCTTGAAGCAGTACCAATGATAGTACAACTTTGGAACCAGACCATTCATTTACTAAATCTTCCGACTCGAAATATTATTCTTAGAGTCAAACCAAGTACATGCAGGGGGCATTTTTCCAAGGGCACACGCGCACCAGTGGCATTTACCTTGGAGACGGTCGCAATTCACCCAAACACAGCACCTGTATTTCCGCGCCTTCAAACAGATAGTTTGAACTCCAGCACTACGTCCTCCCCAAGGTCATACACCTTTTCTAAACGTAGACCAGCTGCGGTCCTAAAAAGAACGTAATAAGTGCCTAAATATATAAATAAAGGCAAGACGAAGACAATAACTTACCCCAACACGATCAATTCGTCTAGCATACGTTCCTTCGCATTAAAGCAGGCCCACATTTTCAGGTCCTGTTGATACCTCCTGTTGCTTCCGTTCCCAAAGTTAGGCAGTAACGGTTCAGGAGCAACATCTATGCCGAATGATTTCGCATTGGGATCGCGTACGGCGGGAGTCAAGGCATACTCGTCTAATTACGGTGTAGGAATGAGGCATGTTAGGCCAAACACAAGGGAAAATATCGACAAGGGCGTACGGATTAATAACCGGCTATGAGGAGCCATTGCACTCTTCACATTCCTCAAGATAGTCGCGGCCTCGGTGTCGGGCCAGTTGTGAATGATGTGGCGGAGCTAGAAGAACAAAAAAATTACAGTTAGGCGGATCTACAAGAAACAAAGATCAACGTGTACATAGTATGCGTCCTGACCATGGACAGGGCTTCCTTCAAAGAAGTTCAAAGGAACGAGCTCAACTCGGTTGTTTTGCAATGCCTCAGGTGCGTCCTTCGCCCAGACCTTCGTAACGAGATAAATATAGCTCTCTCTGATCGTTACAAGACAGCTGTCATGCCGCGATGCATAGACAAGCTGGCTGAAAGAAAACAGTAGGTCCTCACATCTTTAGCTTGTGTGAGTACTTCAGGCAAATCTTGGTTAATGATTTTGAGGTGTGGGTATATTTTCGAGAGGGGAAGAGAAACTGTGCCGAAACTGGCACCGACATCGCAGAAAGTCTTTATTTCAGTCCATGGATAATCTAGAGCAATGGTGTTGAATGTAAGGATAGATCAACGCAAGCATGTACTTACGGTGTAAAACGGAGAGAGAGCCCATAACAGAGTTGATACCAATCATAGCGCGGTGAAAGGTCTATTAAAGGACATTGAAGGCATTCATGAAACTATGAACTGAAAATCTTACTTTGCGTTTTTCGTCCTAGATAATTGTACGAGACAGGTCAGATAACAAACAGAGCTCGGGCTATAGGGGAGACCACTTACCCCATCCAGCAAATCGAAATAACCACTCTTGGAACCCTTCTTCTTGAACGCATACATAAGAGGTGCCATATCCGGACTGTAACTTGTCGCATAGCCCGGTTCTGTCATCGTTGCATAAAATACAGGTGCACCATTTGAAACTGACTCCTCCGCTACACGTAGGAGGGCGCCTGTATCGGAACTAGAGACTGCAACAAGTGACAAGCGGTTATTGCAAAAAACATTCGGTTCAACTGAAGTCAGGAATAGTTTCAAACATCAAATGCGTGCTGTGCTCGAGAAATGAAACCCATACCTTCGGTGAAACACCCCTTTGTCGCAAGAAGACGAAGCACACGTGATAACTTTCCCTTCTCCAGATTGACCACCTTTGCAAGCTCATCCACATGTAAGCCATTTGGATACTTCTCGAGCGCATCCGCAACTTGTGCACGGACAACGACACCCACACATGTCGACTCAAATGTTGTGACATACTGTAATGATATGGGATGCCGTTACTAGGTCACTTTTGGGTCGCAACTTTTTAATATATGACTTACATTGAACATTGTGTGCTGAGGTGGCGCCAAGGACGCGCATAACTGCTGGCAGGCACCCTCAAGCGACCTCACAGCTTTCTTCAGTGCGATGGAGTCAATCGCAAAATCGATGGGGTGATATTCCTTGGAGTGGATCGTAGGAACATCATTATCATTTTTCTTGTACTCTGCCATGGCTTGACGGGCCGACGCATTGATGATTTCCAGGAGAGCTTCAAGTTGGGCTTCAGCTGACATCGTGAAGAAGGGATGAAAACACGAGGGAAGAGGATGTACTGTCATTTCGAACTCCTATTGTTCCCCTCCTTAAGTCCCATCCTCATGACGATAACGACGTGCGACGCGCACTGCAAAGAATAGAAGCATGAATTCAGATGAAAAACTCAAGTACATAACCAACTGCGGCGCAAAACGACACAACTCTCTTGATTTTGTACCACAGGCCACCTCCAAGTCACCGTCGCGAACTGTCCGACAACAACTTAGGGTTCAATCACAACTCTCAGATTGGAGAGCAATTATTATCACTTACCCAAGATATTGAAACCCTGTACGCCATACCCTGACAAGCGGCTTAAGTTTTGCCGGGTATATCCATGGATCGAATAGCCAATTCCGTCATTTTTCGAGCGAAATTGAAATTGATCAGACTGAGCACATTGCTTCTGAGTTAGGAAGGTTCCATTGGAATCTGTGTCTGAAGGTGCGGTTGAAAACGCAGATGTGACGAGATTAGATCCGTTGCTAGAGATGGCGCGCCGATGACCGACGAGTCGGCGGCGACCAGATCTTAGAGACAAGGCTATGCAAAGTTGAAATTAAAGGTTGAGGTTCTCGGTAGTCGTACTAGTGACGTTCGCAAATCTGAGAGGGTGAATTCGGATAGTAGTGACCATATGCATGAAATGGCCGTTCTCACCATTAGGTGACACTGGCATGCTACTCAAGTTAAATGTCCAAATCTACAAGCCGCCCTAAGTGTGATACGTACCTGTTTCGGGCTGATACGGATGCAATCATACTTGAATTGGTACACGGTACACAGCTTGAGTAACTCCGGCCAGATATTAATTATCCGTGCTGCAGGAACATTACATAATCGCACCCATGATCATTGCCAAACGTGTGCATAACAGCTCGATAATCGATCCCGGCGATTGGTATTCTGCCGTGCTGGATTCACCCTGTCAGTTCTGACCGTTTGTTGCAGCGGGAACCAGAGAATACTAGCATTGTGACGAGTCCACACGAAAATGGTCTACTAAATATATCATTTGTTATTCTTGATCTAGATGTCCGACTCTACTTGAACTAGTAGTAAGTAGAACACGCACACCTCCATCGTATTATACATATTTTGCAAGCGTAGACCGGCTGAAGACAGACCTGTACATACAAACGAACAAGGTACTACTGGTGCATGACGAAACAAACGACTTACCCCCAACGCAATCACTTTGTCCAGCATCATCTCCTTCGCCGACCCATGTTTCAGTTCCCATTTGAAATCGCCCGTTTCTTCCGTACGAAGTTGGGTAGCAAAGGTTTATGCGCGACATCTGTGCGAATTGATTGACCACCTTTGTGGGGCTCCCAACCAGGAGCCTATTCAGGTACTTTTGAATGTATCCGTAACTCCTTGTTGAACCGAGTGATAAACCACTGAGCAAAAGGCCTGAGCTTGTACCAGAAGTGGTACCAGCTATTTATAGCTCTGTCTAGCCTTCTGTTACTAGCCTTTATTGACTCAAAGTGGTTGCACTTGATCTCTGCCAACCTGCCATACATGCAGCAGCCATTGAGTGTCACAGGCACTTTCAACACTCCTGTGCACGGAGAGCAGCGTCATGGCACACGTGTCTACTGAAAGGTTAGATCGATAGGACTTCTCCTGGACCCCGTTCAACGAAGTTGTTCGGTCGGAGCCCTTCGATAGTATGTATTCTGTGATCACTTTATTCAGCTAATATGATCAAGCAGGAGGGAGAATTGACTTGTTGTTGTAGAGGTTTCGAGCACCCATTCCCATTGGCATGTCGAGTCCTGTTACAAGTTTGGTATGGCGGCAGGTTAAATTGAGCAATGGTGTAATACACATTGGAATCTAATATTAACACGCGAAAAACAGTTGGATTGCCGGGGATGATGAAACGATGTCGGGTCATATGTGCCAGTGTAGCTGCCGTCGTGATGGCAGGGAAACGATTCCGGACTCCGGCTATGTGCATTGTGCACATGCTAAATTTTATAGTCATCGTGCGGTGGCCCGGAGTTAATTCTCCACTTTGCGATCCGGGGACCGGGGTGGTCATTTGCAGTACAGTAGTAAGGTCCACTGATCGAGTCAGCAGCACATACGTTACACTGAGTACTAGGTATACGCAACATTTTCTAAGCTTCTTCTCCGAAGTTACCGGTGTGGCCTCCGCCCGGATTGGAATTTGGGAATTGGACCTAATAAAGCCACATGAAAAAAATGGCTTGTCCGATAAGCACAAGGTTCACAGCAGGAGTCGTAACATACTAACAATACTAGCCTTCAAGCTTCAAGTTCCGGATATATTTTCCCAGAATCATTTTTCTTCTTCTTTCACTGCGATATGACAAGGTCTCGTTCTTATCACGATGCCGGGGGCCTCAAGGCCCCACGCCTTAGGTGCCTTAATCTTTCGGGAAAAAGAGGTTCCCTGTCGGTTATTACTCGGCTTGTAATATGCCTAATGCCACAATTATTCGTTCGTTCGAGTTACAGAACACCAGAAAATATGGAATGTGACCAAAATGCGCCTCAGGAATGGTCACTAGTATTTCTAGACCGTCAATCGGCCATCCTGAATTCCAGAACTACATCCTCCCCGAGGTCATACACTTTTACCAACCTCAGACCGGCTGCAATCCTATTACATTGAACGGCAACAAAAGGTGAGCAGTGGGAGACGAAACGGGGACAGATCAATACAAAGAAAAGAAAGTGACCCACCCCAAAGCAATCAATTCATCCAGTGTCCGCTCCTTCGCATTGAACATGACCCACATTTTCAGATCCTGCTGATACTTCCTGTTACTTCCACTCCCGAAGCTAGGTAATAACGGTTCGGGTGCAACGTCCATGCCAAATGATTTTGCATCGGGATCGCGAAGAGCGGGACCCAAGGCATACTCGTCTGTTTTCAGGGCAAGAATCAGGTAGGTCTGGCCGAATACATCATCAACGAAATCGAGGACATACGAATCAGCAACCGACTATGAGGGGCCATAGCACCCTTCACATTCCTCAAAATTGTCGCAGCTTCATCATCTGGCCAATTATGGATGATATGACGAAGCTGGAGGAAATTTAAAAATTAAACTCAGGCCAATCTGAAGGAAACATGGAGAACGTACATAATATACGTCCTGGCCATGGACAGGACTTGCTTCGGAGAAGTTTAGAGGAATGAATTCGACGCGATCATTTTGTAGTGTCTTTGACGCATCCTTGGCCCAAGCCTATGTTGTGAAGTAAAGGAAACATTTAGCCCTCCTTGATCATCATGGCGAGAACAACCATCCTGCAAGATACAAACAAGCAAATTAAAAGACAAAAATATTTCTCACATCCTTTGCCTGTGCCAGTACCTCGGGCAAATCTTGGTTGATAATTTTCATATGAGGGTACATTTCCGAGAGCGGGAGGGAAACTGCGCCGAAACCAGAGCCAACATCACAGAAAGTCTTCACTTCATTCCACGGATAGTCTAGAATTCTCATGATAACGATGGTAACGGCAGATCGAGAAAATCATACAACTTACGGTGTAAAATAGAGAGAGAACCCATAACAGAATTAACTCCAACCATAGCACGTTGAAAGTTCTATTCAAGGGTGTCAGAAATATCCACGAAAGTATGTAAACTTTTTACTTCGCGTTTTTCATCCTAAAAATTTGCAAAGGGCAGAGTCAAGGCGGTGAGAGATAAAAAGAGAAAACCACTTACTCCATCTAGAAAATCAAAATAACCACCCTTGAAACCCTTCTTCTTGAGCGCATACATTAAGGGTGCCATATTCGGATCGTAACTCGTCGCATAACCTGGTTCAGTCATTGTTTCATAAAATACGGGCGCGCTTTGGAAAACAGCATCCATATCAACACGGTAAAGAGCGCCTGTGTTTGAACTCGAGGCGATAACAAGTGACAGGCGATTATTGGAAAACACGTAGGGTTCGACTGACACCGGTGATAATTTCACAACATCAGATGCGAGTACGTTGACGGGGGATTAGATCGTTACCTTCAGTGAAGCACCCCTTTGTCGCAAGAAGACGAAGTACACGGACAAGCTTTCCCTTCTCTAGACTGACCAGCTTCGCAAGTTCATCCACGTGGAGACCATTTGGATACTCCCCTAGCACATCTACCACCTTGGCACGAAGAACGACATCTACACATGTAGACTCAAAGGACGTCACGAACTAACAAAAAGGACATTGGTTATTTGGAACTCTTTCATATATGACTGACGTTAAACATCGTATGCTGAGGTGGGGCCAATGAGGCGCATAATTGCTGGCAGGCGCCTTCAAGCAACTTCACAGCTTTCTTCAGTGCGATCGCATCGATTGCAAAGTCGATGGGGTGATAACCCTTGGAGTGGATCGTTGGAACTGTGTTACCATATTTCTTGTACTCTGCGATGGCTCGGTGGGTTGACGTATTGATGATCTCAAGAAGAGCTTCAAGCTGAGATTCGGCTGACATGGTCGGTGTGAGCAAGAAAGAGAGATCCAAGTAGAGGGATTTCGAACCCCGTCGTTCCCCAGCTTTTACATAAGACGAGGGCTAGCTTGTTCTTGTTTTGCACGGATTCCGGTGATGGTGACCCGGTTGATGGTGACCCGGAAAAGCACTGGAGGCCGAAAAAGAAAGAAACAAAATTTCGGGTTTAAAATTGTTTGATCGCATCCGCGCCCAGGGTCCATGCGCTGGCCAATTGTTTCCGTGAATCAAAGCTGGAGGGTTTCCTTCAGTGGTACCAGCGAAGCCTACTACTAGTAGACGTCAAAGTTAGACGGCCGCGAGAGTTAAATCGGCAACAGTCCATATCTAGTCCAAGAAATGCCAATCCAAGAGTCTGGGAGCGGAAACTTGAAACCGAATTTGAAGTGTTGGAAAGGCATGTTCAAGACGTTTGCTCCATGTTCCGAAGAGATGTTAATAATTAGATTGTCGGAAAGTTCAAGCCCGACCTCGGACCGTCCATTACCTAGAATGGTAATCGATTCACTCTCAAGCTCGACACCTACTTCCAACATCAACGGGCTTCTTTGTTCACAGACCACTGTATCAAGATGACCGATCAATTGCTTACAAAACGGCTCCACATTTCTGGGATCACGCCCACAATAAGACAAGTCGACCTTGAGCGTTTATTGTCTTCGTTTGGGAAGGTCAAGGCAGTGGACGGGTTTGGTGCACAGAATGCCCTTGGAGATCCGAGAAAGTTTGTTTTCGTGTCTATGGAAATAGACGCAAAAGCATTGAAAAAGTGTGAGTCTTACGCTCCAATTTCATCAAGTGTGGGATGACACTCCATTCAAAAATTTGAACTTCACATATCGGAAATAGGTTTGAACGCGCTTAGCGGGTCAACATGGAAAGGAACCAAGCTTCGTATTGGTGAAGCGAAACCAGACTTTCGAGAACGGTGTGTATGTTTCACAGATGCCCACCTTGTACATCCTCGAATAAGTGGCGACCCTAGGCTTGCTCAAGTAAATTCTCAACCACCACGGCCCATTAGACCAAAACGAACACGTGCACGCAACTATGGCTACCCCTCTTCTTCCCTCCCGCTGATTCCGCTTGCTTCCGCTGTGGCCGCGTCTACTCCGGGATGGACCGTGACTCCATCCGGCCGTGTCGTTCGCCCTATGCGAATGAGACCTGAACGACCCTTGGAGCCGATACGTAGTGAGCTCAGTGCCTCAAATGTGCACCGCGTGAATGGAAAGGTGAAGAATCGGATAAAGTTAACGCCAGTACGCGCCCGTCGGCGTCTCATAGACCCTACAATTTGGGACTCAGTATATCTCAAAGGCATGTTTCTGGATGCTGTTTCAGTCCCTTTGCCTGCATCGGAAGAACCTCTTAGCAGCATGCAGTGCGACACCACGAATGAAGAAGAGAATATAGACGAAGATGCAATCGACCCACCCCCACAGCCAGTCTCACAATCGGATCAAAATCGTGCAGATACGATTTCGGCTCAAAATTCTCAAAGGGCTTCCATCCTGAACGGTTCGCAGTTATGCGAAACTACTGGATTCGTTGATGTCCATGGAGAAGTAAATACTGCGCTCTCAATGCTGCAGAATATTTTCGGAGATAGGGAAGACTGGGCAGAGAGGGAAAGTGTTGAAGATCTGGAAGGCTTCGAGACCAGGAAAACTGAAGTCCAAGTGGCTGAGGAAGGTGACATCGAAATCGTGCCTCGTGATTTCGGTGTGAGTGGGAAAAGCGAAATCTCCAACGCACGAAAGGGAAAAGGCAAAGAAATCATCCACGAGGATACGCAGGCCACACGCTACGGAGACGCAGAGATGGAAAAAGATAATCCAATCGACATCGAAGCGTCGACAGGGACGATCCATTCGTCCAGAACGAATCTCAAGACTCTGTTTATGCCCAGGGAAGAAGGTTGTCAGACATTATACTCGTTCTTGTCTCACTGCTAAAAATTCCTTTGCAATTATAGCGTCCTTTTCTCTCCTCGACCACCTTGATCTTGATCTCGATCTTGAATTCGACACCAACATATTCGGGAATGGAACAACCACGGGTGTATCACAAGGGAGTATCCATTTACCTGAATCGATCTTACCAAAACCCCAAATTCCAGTAACAACTTCAAATACGAAATCTCGGTCTCGATTGACGCTAGACACCTCACGCCCACTCCTTTTCCCTCTGGCAGATATGTTACCGCATTCATGCACTCCGTCCTTCGAGCCCACTGCCACAACTCGCCGGAATGGAGCCTCATCATGCTTCTTGTTCTCGTCCGCAATACAAGTTCCGGGATTTCGCCACCTCCCGCCGAGCATCACATTCACTCGTACACCTCAAGACACATCTGAGTCCATTCGTGAGATGTGGGAAAGGGATAAGTCGGAGTTGACGCATGACTGGAAGAAGGCTTGGCGAGAAGCCAGGGGTAGCAGGAGGGGGAAAACCGGAATTGAGGGTGAAGGCACTGGCGGCTATTGAGAATGTCACGAATTAGAGTTCTGGAAATGCTACCGTGCAGTTCGTTATCGCCGTCAAACCACGCATTGCTCCACACCAAACTCTGGGTATACATCATTCCAACTGTGAATTTGCGTCTTGCTGTACTGACTTGCAGCACCGCTTCCCTAACATCAACGTCGTGACGTTGCTTTGGAAAAGAAAAGCTGTCGCGATCAAGTTGCGATATCGATGTCATGCCACTTAGTGATTTTACTGGACAGCGTGGAATGTCTAGAAGAAGTTTGGTGGACATGGCCAGGTTCCCCGGTCGTTTCATCCATTGGTTTCAAGTCGGCATTATCTATATCTGATCTCTTGGTCTTATAGATTTTCCGATGACATTGGTGATCTGTGCCTGAGCGGCTATTGACTCAGCATCTAAAACTAAAGAACTCCCCGTTTCTACCTGTGGTAAATACAGCACCATGACTCGTATGATCCATCATAAAAGAACCCTGATGTCCTTCCGAGCCATGTTTCAGAGTACTTCCAGCCCTGAATGATGGTTCATTCCATCATGCTATGAGCGCAGTCGAAGCTGGTCCATCAACCCACAGCCAAAGTATGTGTGAACACTGTTTAGAATTTCCCGGATAAAAGATCTAGAGATATCCTGCGTAAGATGCACTACAGGCACAGTCGTGTCTCGTAGCAAATATTTGACACGGGTCACGATTCGGTGTGCTCTTATTTTAAAAACGGAACGTCGAGTTTCGACTAGATGCTACTATATTTATAAACTGGTGAACCAAAACGCCATTGCCGTTAGGCTCCGTCGGAATTGCCCGAGACTCTACTACTCGGGCTAAGCTTTGGGCCGAATGGCTGCCAAAATACATCTAGCTCACTTCGTGCAGGCGACACCCTCCATGTGGGGCCAAGGCTACTTATAAGCCACTATCTCGCTCGGGCTACTGA